>JARK01000226.1:84459-96768 GCA_000688135.1 Ancylostoma ceylanicum | reverse complement strand
CCCCCCCCCCCCCCCCCCCCCCCCCAAAAAAAAAAAGAATAAGCGCATGGACAGGTTACTGCAGACTCTAAATGGACACTAAAAAGTCACAGTTTCGGAAAAAGAATTTTCTTTTGAGAACGCACGGTCTTGCAGTCATAACAGCGTATAACAGCGTCAGGTGAACAGTTTGTAGCGAGCGTTAAACATTAACCCAGTTTCTTTGAAATTTTCTATTTTTCCGAGAATGGTAGCTAACGAAGCATCTCGTAGAATTTTGGTATCTCCTCTGGGAACCATTACACTTTATGCAAAAAACGGAAAGGCTGCGAGCTGTTGTATAATTACTAAACCCCATGTTGTTAAATTGTTAGCATTCCTGAGTGAGGTAGACCGATTTTCAGCTCCTCACAGACTAAATTCTTCCTAAGTGTACTTCATAGTCTGTTGACAATCATTATGAGATTACATGTAAATATACCAATTTAGAATTATCGTTATGCGTAGGGTGCGACAAAAGTATCGTTGCATCGAAACGGTTCAGTAAAAAAGAGAACCGTTTTGGTAAAAAAAAAAAAGATAGAACTCGGTAAAGTCTCACATGCGCGCATCCAAAACGAAAAGCATATCCTAGCGAACACAGAAAATCCACCCCTGGTCGAAGCGAGATCCCAACTTGTGGAAGCGTTCTTGAAGACGCCCACGAAGAATATTGACAGGTCGAGTAGTGTCATGAAGAGATTAGCCTTCACTTCCACGAGAAGTAAAGGTTTTAGTCTCGAAGTACCATTTAAAGCTTACTCCTTTTCACAAATTTATTCGCGCTTTCGTCACAGAAATGCACCAACAGTGTGTGGCAAATATTTTCCTTTTTACCTTGTCTCTCATTTGAGCTTTGTGCTAAACCCGCATTTATTCACCTGCCTCGATTCTCACCACAAGATAAAGCCACGTGTACTCTGGCAGGAATTGGCGTCAAGCTAAGAGATGAAATGGTTCAGCCCTTGAGTCAAAGATCAATTTGCGTGAGCTCATGCTGGCACAGGAGTGGTTCCCCCTCAACCTGCTGGATAAGGCCTTTTGTGAACTATAACCTGACACTTAAGCTATCTCTCCTTCTTTCTCTCAAAAAAAAAACATCAAATAAATATTCAAATGATGTAATCGATGTGCTCACGTTTGAGCTGAAGATGTTCTCTGCAAGTGTCGGGGTCACTCTTCATGAGATTTTCGTCAATTTATTTTCAGATCATTCGAATGACTGGTTCACCCAGTCCTTAGGCTCTTCAGTGGCAAACATTCGCCCTTGGTGTGCACCAATCATTTTACCACTTTTTCCAGTACTATGAAGCTCTGTTCACTAACAGTATCGATCTGTTCAAAGCAATGGATAAGACAGTTACGCAGTACACCGTAAAAATTGACAAGCTATTTAGCCCAGAGGCGAGGCGGTTCGGAATGCTTGTGAGTTCTTGCTTTGTTGTCATATACCTTGCTTTACATATATGATGAATAAGAATACTGATCGGATAGGACCATAATAAAAAAGAAGGAAAACGAAGAATAAAGGAAAGGCCCCATTTCCTTCTTTATATGGAAAAACGTACAAAGAAAAGAATACCCCTCCTCCTCTCATCGTGCTGGGTAATGAGCCACCATATCAGCACAGAGCACTAGCGGACGTCGTGGGGAGGGGGATCACTTTGTGGAATAAATAAAAATCTTGCATTAGTTTGTTTTTGATTTTCGGTTGTTATTATTGTTGTTATCGTCGTTTCAATGATTATTTATTATTCAAACTAATACTTGCAACGATTTTATTTCCCGTCCGGGTCCCGAAAGAGACGGAAGCCTCCCTTTTCCCCACTATCCCTCATTCCCGCCCACTTCCTGCGTCCTCCATTGCTACACACCGACTTCTTGTACAAGAGAACTCGCTCCTTGCATGGAACACGGTGAATTCTCTCGGTGTTCTCAGTGTTTTGCTACAGTTCTCAGAAGTATTTTTGTTCTACCCAGTAAGAGCATTTCTGACTGAATAACCTGATGGAATGTTTGCAAAAGGTCTGACTTTCTTGCTTATTCCATGCAACCTTTGAATCATTTATTTACTTCCTAATTTGAGCTCACGTGATGTGATTCACAACGTAGACAAAACGAAAGAGTAACTACTTGGATAGCCAACGGGGATTATCGGAACTCCAGCTTTGGAAATCGGAAGTTCCTTAATTCTTTCGTCATGCAAATGTTTAACTCCTTACTTCTAACTGAAGAAATGGCACTAATGGAGTTATGCGAAGTCATAGATGCTGTTTTTGTCGCAATAAATTTCCTCTTACTTCAAGCTTTCCTCAACCTCCGACTTCCGATCCTATGTAATATTTGTGCTTATTCCCGGTAGATAAAGGATAAAGTGGTCGGCGTTGATCAATCCCTCGTGACGGGGTTGATCAACGCCGACCACTTCATCCACTTTATTCCCGGTAGATAACACGGACAATCCCGCAGATCAACAAAGACCGAACGAAGTGGTCAAGACATCCAGGGAGAACACCGTTTAGTTATTATAGCAGAAACAAACTAGAAGTAAACATAATACCCCTGAGGCAGATATAATCCATAGCTCAACTCAGCAATGGTGAAAATATTTTTGAAAAATCTAGTATTCAATGAACCTATTTTCAGTTGACTGTGATCCTAGAATGCACTTTTCATTTTATATTCGAATCGCAGGATTTGAAGGCTATCAACCCGATGATAAAGCAGTGGGCAGAACAGTTGGTTATACTTTGTTCAATGCAGACATCATAAGTTGGAATGCTTCTACAACTTAGGTACGTAAAACTTGGTGAATGGGCACGAAACTGCTTCGACGCAGAGTTTCCTTACATGGCTAGCGACTTGAAAGGTGGTTCTTTTCACAATTTCGCTTTCGAGAACATAAGGACCACAGAAGAGCTCTCACTCCCTTAGTATCTATTGTTTCCCTACGGTTGTGTTCCCACCACCTCAGCCAGCACATGGTATCTTTTTCAGATTTGGGAGACGCTCTGGGAAAAGGTTTTCTACTCGATTCAGACCATCGTATGCTTTACAAAGGCTAGCAGTGGTAAGATCATGGTCTTTTATGCGGCTTATTCAATTGTGAAACAACTTTAAATGCTTACAAAATACGAATTTCTCTGTCTTACTCCGATTTCACTGTTCTTTCTGTGGTTTACATATGTATGTTTCTGTATAAATTTTTACAATCGTCATTACAATTAGAACAGACAACATTTCAATAGTAGGAAAACAAAAACACGCATATCATCCTCTGGTTGATGCCTTCATAAAAAGTTCTCAATAGGACTCGAAAAGAACTGTTTCTCAAGACACGCATTTTGAAACATTTAGCACTCGTTATCCCGACTGGCAGCATCCCTTTTTCGTGGCGGGCTCAGACTGTGTCCCGGCAGAGAGATCAACTCCTTTTGCTTCACCGTTGCGAACATTTGCCGTTCCAGCTCGGTAGATCTTGGTCAGGATTTGTGTGAACGCCTTCTCGACGTTTGAACTATCCAAAGCCGAAGTTTCTGAAATTAGTTTCGGGATTTAAAGCACTTTACCCAGTCGACTGCCCTCTACTCAGAGCAGGTTAACGAACCAATGAATGTGAGCTGATGTTCATCCGCGAATCTTTTTGCCATCTCCGCTGGCACTTCACGCATGTTCCTCAGATCAGACTTGTTGCCGACAAGCATCACCGACACGTGTTCGGACTGCTCTCGTAGGTCGTGGAGCCATTGCTTACACGAGTCGAATGAGCCTGGTTTCGCTGGAAAAGATTGTATTGCACAAAATTGTACTACTCCCAGCTTCCAAGACTGGCAGGCAGTTCGATCTAACCGAAAGTCGTGTTAACGCCAGGGCGAGATCGGTATGTTTCCACAAGTAACGGTCGTAAAGGAGGGATTATGGTGTATGAGTTGCAAAACACTGTCCGCTGGTAAAGTAGAACTCGAAAAGGCAAGAATTTCGAGATGAAGTAATTGGAAATCGGTTACATATGGAGAGGTACAGCAATGGCCACATATTTAGCACGCTGCCATTTTTGGGCGATCAAGTAATGAAAATGTAAAGTCTGTATCTCAGGATTGGAATGAGCTATCGGGACAATATTCGAAAATGTGACAAGGCATAGTGTTCTCCTTCTTGCACCTTCACTGCTTCGGGAAAGGCTTCTGGATGGCATTGCACGCATTCTACGCATTAAGAGCTCAAAATGCAGTGCTCTTGGAAATATTTCCGTTTATCTCATAGATCAATTTACTGAATCTGGATGAAATGTGACTTTATTTCCGATATAATTGCGTGTTTTGCTATAGTAGTTTCGATGAGCAGTTGCTCACCTAAGGAGAGAGCGAAAATGTCAACAGGAGTAAAACAAATGGTGAAAAAAGGATTCACGGTGATTCCAGGGATGAACCATAAATTTCCAGCCGCGGATTTTTCCGATTTGTGCTGTCAACAGGCAATCAGATACTCATAGGAAAATTCCGAGGCTTGTTCCATTAGCAGGATTCATTAAAATGGAATTTTTGACGAAAATGACGGTTTGTTTCTGCCTCTGGCTCCAGCCGGTGCGTAGAGTACGCTGAAAGATTTTATAGGGAAATGTTGAAGGAAAACATGCTCGATCTGAATCACCACTCCTTTTCGTTCCATAATGAGATACAGAAATTCTACACAGAATTTCGGGAAACATACGAAAATGAAGTTTTATTTCTTCAATCCAGTTTGAACCGACCTTGTGCCCTGGGTAAGCGACAGTACGGAATCCCCCATAGTGCCTCGACACATATTCGAATTTGGCTTTGATTGCTCATTATTAGGCTGATAAATGCGGAAAACTCTGTCGGCCAAAAGCGTGGGTGTGCTAAATATGTGACCGCCACTGTAAGTAGTTGAAGTATAATGCTTACTGATATCATACACGATAAGGGCCCCTTGCGCCCCGCGGTAGTATGCCGACGTGACGGTTTTGAATCGTTCTTGACCAGCTGTATCCCATATTTGAGCCATGATCCGTTTGCCGTCGACCTGAAAACCAGCAGTAAGCGCTCACAGAAGTATACATATTTCGCCTGTGATCACGTCAGAGAGCGAAGGGGCTTCCGCCACTAGTCTTCGCTACCTTGCTCATCGTGATTTTTTTTTTCGCAAATCGCGAAGTTTGACCTTCTACAGGAATATATCGGAGGCTGTGATACTGTCCCGACCTGCTGTCTGTTACTGTTTTCATATAGAAATTCGCTTTTACATATAACGTACTGTGATAATTCTAGTTGAGAACTCCACACCAATCGTCGACTTCGATTCGAGGCTGAAGGTGTTCCTTGCGAATCTGGACAACAGGTTCGATTTACCAACTCCAGAGTCGCCGATCAGAATCACTATAATGTCAGTAACTGCTCCTTTCAACAACTGCACAGACTAAGGAAATTGACGTCAAAATTCAATTTTAGCAAGACTGCAATTAATGGTAGCATGGTTATAATGCTCAAGTTGCGTTGAGCTACCCTACAACCGGGTGAAAGAGCAGTTTCCACCAAGTTCCAACCGAAAATTCGCAACATTTCTTTTTTTTTTTGATGAGGAAGCGGGCATATTGTCGTCATCTAGCAGAAAAAAATGCCAGCAGAATATTTGTTACCTTTGTACAAGAAGTCGTACTCGTCTACATTTGTAGCCATTACGAAACAGATGTTCCAAACTGAAATTTAGCGGCCCTTAAGAGGGATCCAAAAAAAAACAACACATATAAATCCAGAAAGGAAAAAGATGAAGAGCAAAACTAACTGTACGATTCGTTTTTGCAGTGACCAGCACGGTCAGAATCGGAGAACGGCGAAGGATTTGTGATAAATTCAAATCGATTAGTACCAGGAACGTTACCGAGTAGGCAAGCGTTTGCATTAGATAGCAAGCGCTGCGCGTGACACCCACGAAAATGTTTCGAAGCGTACTCTCGCCGTGTAAGAACGTTTCGTCGTCTGAGGAATTGTTGTTATGGAGCAAACACTAGATCTTCTTCCTTCTTTATTACCTAATCAGAACTTGGTCGAAAAATCGTGTAAAATAGTTGAAAATTTTTAACAGGTTCTTTCACATAGTATTCGTTCAACTTAATTTTCATGAGATGTGAGCGACTCAGTGCTGTTCGAACTCTGATCGAACGAAAACCCGATAACTATAACTTTATTACTCCAAATAATAGAGTGGTAACAGTGGAATGAAAAATCACTGGACGATTCTTTTCTTTACTACAATTCCTCTCCTCCATCATCCCCACATCTATCTTACTTCTTATTAATCGCAGTTCATGTGTGTGCGTGTCTGTCTGTCTGTCTGTCTGTCTGTCTGTCTGTCTGTCCGTCCGTCCGTCCGTCTGTACACTAGAACCAGCCATCAAAAACCGAAAATGCCTACATTTCGGGCCACTTTTGTCATGTTGTATGACAAGTCCTTTCAATAACCGAAATTTGTTTACACCCCTGTTGGAGTGAATGATACTGGCATGTGATAACATGACCGCGTAAAAGGGAAGAGGTGGGTACGATGTCTTTAGAAGGAAGAACCAGAAAGAACCAGACGGACGAAGAATGCTGCGGATAAGGGTTGTGCCGGCACCGGCGTTGGGGAGATGTTAGGAGACAGGGCTACTGCTACGAAAGCGATGCATTGGCCCCCAGTGGTACGGAAACGCTGTAGGACGGATCCACTTCAGCGAGAGTGGTGCGCAGGCGATCAGTATCGGGAAATATGAATAGATAATAACGCGAGGCGACCGGAGCGAACCTGAAAGAAGCTTGAGAGTCCGGCGTTAGGCGGACGATCAGGCTGGTAATAATATTCCTGTGTATTGGTTTTATCCAGTGTTTTTAATGCATTCATGTGCTTTGTTTCACCCCAATTTCTTATTATCTCACAAGGCTACAGAAGTTGGCTGTCATACTGATAGTACCCACTCCTTGGCAGAATATACGTGAGGCAAAAATATGTGTCGAGCAGGGCATTGAGTTCGTGTGGTTTTTCCAGCTAATATTTTGTTGGGGTTAACATATTTCTATTGCATATTATGACCTCTTGGTTTACTCTCTACGAAGATTATTAACGTTTTTCTCAATCAGCGTTACACCTTGTTTTCTATCGCACAAAATGTGACCTTCCAAGTCGACAAGAACCAGCACCTTCGAAGCCTCCCACTTTTCGACTTTTCGACTCAAACGCAGCTCAAGAGACGAGGGATGCGAAAGACGCTTTCTGCTGAAGGGACAACAGAGAGGCGAATGTCCGTCCCAGGGAGGTCAATTTTGGCCAAGAGGATGTCCCACCTTCTGAACGTGTAGTAGTATGTATGAGGCACAATAATTCGATTACCCGCTAGGGTTGGCTCTAGGTGTTAAAAATAGTCGTTACGGCTGTCAACTCTCAGCACAAAATCAGAGCAAATTGAAAAATTCTTGGAGCTCAGTGTTCAAAGTAGAGATTTGTAGCCGATTTTATAGGGGGTTATAGACTTGTACACTGCGACCCTTGACTTATAGTTCTGTTCGTACATCTCTCCGATGCGGAGTGTTATAGCCCCGGAACGAGAAGAACGCGAATTCGCGTTCTTAACGTTCACTTTTAACAAAGTTTGTGCAGGTATTGTAGCTCAAAGTGGAGGGAGTTACGAGCGACTCGCGGCATAGTACGGCTCGGTATGACAATGTCATCTCTGATCGGGAGAAACTCCACAGAATAAATCGAATCTTTTCTTATTAAACTCTGGAGTGGCCGTAGAAGACGTTGAGGAATTCACAGGATGAACCAGGGTCCCACCCCCTTCCTTTTCGAAAAATTTAAGAAATTTCTGAGCGAAAGGCGTGTATAAGCTGATTTTTTTCTGTTTTTTTCTGTGATCCACGACATCAATGCTACATTGAATTTCCCCTGCACAACATCTTGAGAGAAGACATCTTGTTGCCTCAAATTCAATTTGAAGAGAGTCTAGATGAATCTTCAATGAGGTTTGGAATCTGCTCATGTACCAAGTGCGCCTCATGGAGCGGAGCGCAATCGAAATCCTGTGCTGACCAAATCCTTGTGAGAGCGAACTCTTCTATAATGCCGACATGATTCTTATGAATAGCCGTATTTAACCAGTCGACGAAACAAATCAAGTGCTACATATATTATACATAAGTCTGTCCCGTATCATAAAGCTGAAGAAAAGCTTTGAGAGGTTTTATACCAGAAACACCACAGTGCCACGAGGTGCTCGCTACTTCCCCGATTTTGAGTTATTACAAAAGTAAATGGCTGCATATCCCTGATTGGATAGGTGATTTGAGTTGCTATTTAGTTGGCTTTCCTTCTCTCTTCTGAGTTTATGCAGTCTGATGGGTTCTGAACGAACGCTCGTTTAGTTTTTGACCTGATACCCTTGTTTTTCCACCTAAATCCCTGTACTGTTGCATAAATACTGCTGCCTGTACTGAACAAAATGTTCACGAAGAGAACTGATGCGTTTTTCGTAGATGTTCGCAATTCTAGCGACTCTCGCTTCTTTTTTCCGTTCACCTAGACATCAGCATTCGTGTAGAAAACGCCGAATTTGCGAATACTTTAACAGTGGGTTCCGACAGTAGAGGAGGCAAACCAACCTTCAGCTACCTATTTTTCTCTTTTTGTTAACTCAAGCACTCATAATCAAACGGTTTAATCAAGAACTCAGAAAATCTGTTCCATCTTGGATATGCAACGGCGATGAGTCACTCGGCGACAGACAGACTATTTCATTAAATGTCCCAGTACTTTATCGAAGAGTGATGCTTCGCCGACTTGATGTCTTTCTCCAGACCTTGAAAGGACCTATTAAGGAGCTTTGGGACAAGGCTTAGAAAAAATCGGATATTTTGGCACGTCAAATACAATACTGCTCACGGGATGTCGAAAACCGACAGTGGCTCTGCGGAGTCACTGTCACTCACCGTCCTTGCAACAGCTCTCATTAAAGCGATTTGGGTCACCATTAGATTTGTCTTGAGGAGATCTTTCCAAAGTGCTACTATATGTCGAGATGATCTTCCATTTACTGGTTTGTTCCAGGCAATCGATATATCGATTCGCAGCCGGCGGCACGCAATTGGGGGTTCAACTCAATCGATATTCTTTGATGTGCCCTCCCAATTAATTAAAAACACGGAAAATTATGGACAGGACAGATCTGAGCGTGTGTTCGAGATCATTCCACGTGTTTCCGCTATTACTAAGTCGATACACTGCGGGGCCACCAATCGATATATCGATTACTTAGAAGGAACCAGTAAATGGAAACATTACTCCGATATTTAGTAGTATTAGGTGCGTGCAAATGTTCCGGGGCAGTTGGTGGTAATTCGCTGTTTAACATAGTTTTGTTTCTTACTGATGCAATATTCTGCAATCCTTTTAACGTGCGCTGGTAGCCCGGAACATCTACTACCCTCACCACTTTTGGTTTTGATCTACGTCACAGCGTCGCTGCGTTTCAGGCATAAAAGCAGAGCCATGTGCAATCAGCAATTTCGCGAAATTTTACTTTAGTAATTCAAATTCGGTTGATTCGCAGGGAAGGCGACTCCCGCAATAAAGATTATGTTAGTGTAGGGTATCCTCTCCGAAATGGGAACAGTTCGTAGGTGCTTACAACTTTTGAGCGGAGATGAGAGCTTGCAAAGTGTCCCACAAGTTGATTAGCAATTTGACCTGCACAAAGGCTCCCGGAAAGGGTGGGTTGAATCAGACCTAGTGGAAAGTGTGCAGGACTTTGCGAGGAAAATAGCCATTCATGCTACGTGATTTGGAGGGAATAAGTATGAAAGGAAATATGAGGAGATGGATTTTGTCTGAGTCCGCCATCTCTGCTGCGGTATAGCACACACTAACGTGTCGCAGTATCAACCGTCTAAAAAGATGACCAATTGGTTCCCGAAGTTCTAACTCAGCATGTATACTCTCAAGACCAACCTCCAGAAGAAAGTTTTGTTTTCAAGCCTCTACGACTCTACATCTGCTGTAAAACATTTCGTGAAGAGACCCTACTCAAAAACGACGTGTGCCGCTCTTTCGAGTATGAACCTGTCAAATTTTGTGCCTCTGGAAAAAATCGTTAGCGCGCCCTGTTGACAACATTACACAGATGCCAACGCTTTTTGGTTCGGATCAAATGGTTGACTTTGAGTTGAGTTATGGCGCATCAAAGAAATTGAGTGTAACTGCCCCAGAACTTTTGCACGGACCTAATATTTTGGAGAGATATTCTTAAGACGGATCGAATGGTGACCAAATCGCTTCGATCGGATATGTTCTAAGGAAGTTATGCCAAAGCGACGGTGAGCGACGGTGACTCTGAAGAGCGAGCGTCGGTCTTCGACATCCCATGAGCAGTATGTATTGCATGTAGGGCAGAGCAGAGCTTTGCGTCTTTGTCGTTTTTCTTTAGTGGTTTTCCTACGTTCTCAGACATGGCCTACCCATATGATAACCGTCACTGCCTTATCTTTCTGGAGCAGTAGGAATCACAGCAGTCACAGCAGTTCGCGTTGTGAAATGAGATCGACCGAGGTGTGACTCTTCAAGAAAACCCATGTCCCCAAGTAGTTGGAGCAATTGTGCACTGTGATACACATATTTGACAATTCTTTCCTTGAATGCATTGTTGTTGTTATTGACCCCAGTGTTTGCCAAAGTGTTGCGGAGCAGCTTATAATAGAGATAAGGGCAAGAGCACCTCTTAACAGATAGAAGTGTAAGAACAACTACGAGCGCTCCGTGGTGCTTCAATATCCACGCCGTAATACTATCATGAATCCACTACTGTATCAACAGGACATTTCTAAGCGAAACATCAGCATTATGGAATAGGAAAGTTCGAAATTTTTCCATTGCTTCCTCTTCAACCTAGTGTTGGTGTGTGCATATGAGAAGCACCACAAAAAGAAAGTGAAGCTTGGCTAAGTAATAAAATACAGAAAACCCGATGTAGAGCATAGACTAAACAAAGGTCGAACCAATGAACATACGAGAATAGTTATTATTAGTTTACTGGACAGCATTTCTTGTCGTCTTTCTTTGGTTTTGTTAAGTCTGCCTTCGGTCCTGAGTCATAGTTGACGTTCACGTGCCGACTAGCCACAGATTTGTAGATGTGCGTCAGGATCTCTGTGAAGGCCTCGTTCACGTTTGTGCTGTCAAGCGCTGACGTCTCTGGAATCACATCAGTTCGGAGACATCAGTTTTTGTCTCTCCACCCAAGGAAATTTTCTTGTCCAAAACTTCAACACACCCTTTATTTCACCTCTATGATCAGCATGAACATGGCTATCAATTTCCGTTGGCACAAACAAGTGAACGGTTATTTCAAACGGCTCGCTGCAGTTGAGCGAAGTGGCCGGGTTGAGTCAGGCAAAAAGTCNTTGACCTGCACAAAGGCTCCCGGAAAGGGTGGGTTGAATCAGACCTAGTGGAAAGTGTGCAGGACTTTGCGAGGAAAATAGCCATTCATGCTACGTGATTTGGAGGGAATAAGTATGAAAGGAAATATGAGGAGATGGATTTTGTCTGAGTCCGCCATCTCTGCTGCGGTATAGCACACACTAACGTGTCGCAGTATCAACCGTCTAAAAAGATGACCAATTGGTTCCCGAAGTTCTAACTCAGCATGTATACTCTCAAGACCAACCTCCAGAAGAAAGTTTTGTTTTCAAGCCTCTACGACTCTACATCTGCTGTAAAACATTTCGTGAAGAGACCCTACTCAAAAACGACGTGTGCCGCTCTTTCGAGTATGAACCTGTCAAATTTTGTGCCTCTGGAAAAAATCGTTAGCGCGCCCTGTTGACAACATTACACAGATGCCAACGCTTTTTGGTTCGGATCAAATGGTTGACTTTGAGTTGAGTTATGGCGCATCAAAGAAATTGAGTGTAACTGCCCCAGAACTTTTGCACGGACCTAATATTTTGGAGAGATATTCTTAAGACGGATCGAATGGTGACCAAATCGCTTCGATCGGATATGTTCTAAGGAAGTTATGCCAAAGCGACGGTGAGCGACGGTGACTCTGAAGAGCGAGCGTCGGTCTTCGACATCCCATGAGCAGTATGTATTGCATGTAGGGCAGAGCAGAGCTTTGCGTCTTTGTCGTTTTTCTTTAGTGGTTTTCCTACGTTCTCAGACATGGCCTACCCATATGATAACCGTCACTGCCTTATCTTTCTGGAGCAGTAGGAATCACAGCAGTCACAGCAGTTCGCGTTGTGA
>JARK01000226.1:50597-70448 GCA_000688135.1 Ancylostoma ceylanicum | reverse complement strand
GGGGGGGGGGGGGGGGGGGGAAGATTAGATATTCAGGAGTGATAAAATCAGCAGAGGATTGGGCTTACCCATGAATTTCCTCTTGAAGAATATTATACTCGGCGAAGGTTTTTTGGGAATCAGTGATGAAGTTGTGAGTTAAAAGGGGAGAAAATGATGTTGATAAGACTGATCTCTGCTGCTTGGTAATGAGAAAGGTGAAGTGTGTTTCTCTACACTTCGCGTTCGACGGTGTCGACAAGGATGGCGCAGTAGGTGAGGCGGCGGACCCCGAAGAATAGTATAAGAGAAAGATCATTGGTATACCAGAAGAATTTCGTACCCTTTTAGTCGGTCCTTTAGATTGCGCGCGGGTCAAACTATTTAACTAATTTGCGTCAATTAATTATTTTAAAATTGGTGTGAGTCTATGTATAGCACTACAATAGCGAACATCATTTGCCTATTTAGAATGCCAACTCATTTGCCAGACATTCAAACGAGGCTCGTCAAATTTATCGCCTCTGAAAATCAGGGCAACATCTGAGTGTGTCTTAACACACCCTACGAGGGAATGAATGCACCGTGGAAGCCAGTTTTTCAACTGTATTTCAAATTTGCTAATGCCTGATAGTGTGCGATGGCACTATGGAATTCAATACATATGCATGAAGCTAACCTGCTAAACTCCCAATCATATGGAGCTGAGATGTCACACTTCGCTCTCTTAGCGTCCTTAAAAAAGAGTGGAGTTATTGAGAGAAAAAAAACTCGGACATTGCGAGCATGCCTGGTGAGAACAGCGATTCTAATGGGATTAGTATGCAAATAGGCAGCGACACGTGACCGGTTCGCCACATACTGGTTTCGTTCGAGCACTGTTTTTTTTACAGATTTATTTTGCTAAGGCGAACCCACACGTTACCAAAGCGGGCTGTAGATTCTGCGAGGGTTTTTACATTGAATTTCATTCTTAGAGTGTGTAATCTGCGAAAGCGTTCGCCGAAAATCCTTGCGAGCATGTAAAACAGTAGAAATTACATTGAACTACTTTGCAGAGTAACTAAACGATCACAAACCTGCTCAACTGTCTCGAGTAGGAACGAATAATCAACTTCGTCTGTTCCCTTCAAATTGTCAATATACCGCATGATTTTAACGACACCATCCTTACACTTCAATCCACACAAGAACAAACTCTAGACAAATATTGAATTTTTTTAGAAGAAATAACAAAGGATGAAAACCTGCCCCAAGTTTAAGCTGAGCTTTAATTATTGCTCCGTTCAGCTCAACACATATGTAGAGCATATGTACGCATGAACAAAATGACGTCGCGGGACAAAAGCAGTCAGAAGATTTTACCATGTTGAGGTGGTACCGCGCTCTAACAGAGATGGGTATCTTGCTAGACTTGTGAGGGTTACGGTCAGATTTCCAGAATTTCCGAAAGAATTTGTGAGCCTAGAACTGATTAAAACTGCAAATTCGTGGATATTTCGACCAGTAACGGATCTCTAACGCGAAAACGGGACACCATTGAAAAGAAACGCTTGTAAGTGATCGAAATATGTATTCACAAGTTCACCCGAATAAGGGCTTCTCCCATCAAACCAAACGTCTTGCAAAAAGATCTACATGGGCAGGCATGGAACCTGGGAGTCACCACAAATGCGTCATGCTCCCACCCTCAGGGCCTAACGAGACGCTTTGTCGCACCCCAGTAATGCTTGAAAATTGAACCTCTCAAAAACTCCTGGTTTTGGCACAAGATCTTACCCCTCACAAAGGCTCTCAGAGCACCTAGGCACTCACTGTTCGAGCACTCTCCCACGGCCGTTACCAAAGGTTGTAGAAATGGGGGTAAATTTTCGGCAAAATTAGCACAGTCCTACTCGATAAATGAAGATAGCTACAACTACGTCTACTGCCTTTTTTAGAAGTGTGTATAGTGTTTTTTTATATGTTTTCATAGGAGGTTGGTAGCTGCTCTCTCTAGCGACCTTCAGCTCCCACAACAGGTTTGTATAGAAATTCCTCCCGACTCAACTCCGCTAGATCTGCTGCCACAGCTTGACGGAACAGGTGGAGTTTGTCTAGTTCTGCTTCTTGATGCTTGATTTTGAGAAAATTTCCCACAATTTGGTAGAAGCAATCGAATTTGAGCTTACGTTCCAGTTCATATCGCATGTTTCCGCTACTGCTGATCCGGTCCATTATGCGCTATCAATCGATATATAGATTACTTGGAAGAAAGCAGTAACCGGAAAGTTCACCCTAACAATCAGTCGGTCTTCGGATAGACCTCCTCAAGACAAATCGAATGATTACCAAATCGCTCTCACTGCGGCAGTTCTCAGGAAGTTATGGCAAAGCAGCGGTGAGCGACGGTGACTCCGCGGAGCGACCATCAGTTTTCGACATGCCGAGAACAGTATTGTAGGTCAAATTCTGCTACCTCTTCAACCAATCGAGTTCAAAATGGACTTCTCGATTCTCTTTGTTGGAAGAGTTCCAGCTAGTTCGGATTCTCTTTTCCACTAAAGAATGCCAACAGAGTTTCGTGTACTACCAGCAATATTGGTCCCAAATCACGGCCAGATCCAAAGGTACGAACAACGTCCACGTTGTCATAAACAGTAACATCACTATTGGTGAGTTTTCTTTTGTGTTATAGTCCACGTACAGATGAAATGTTGTCTATGCAGATCTAGAGCTCGCCGAAAAATTGAAACCCATGCGGACTAGAGGTGCAGGTGATAAATCGTAAGCCCAGGTCACCAGCAGAATGCCAGCGTCTCTGTACCTCCAACGTACTTCCATTTCAACTAGAACCTGGCAGATTTCGAAGCACCTGTGGAGGAAATCAAATTCCATATTGTTGCTGTATCCGAGACATAGATATTTGGCAAAGGACACATGGATTTTCAAAGCGGCTATTCCCTATATCACAGTGGATATGCTGGGCGAACGTTCATCTCTTACTGGACAGTGCAGATATTTTTCCTATCCAATCGCATCATAGCCGCATTCAAGAGTGATAATGAATACGAAAACTTTCTCGACGAGTTGGCTTACGAGGGAAGGATATAAGATGTCCGCGGCATTTCAAAATGGGGTACGCCTCGTAGTGTGAAACTGATCATGCTGATCTCCATAATGTTCTCGGCTGGCGCCTAATGCAATTGCAGCCACAGCATGTATGTGCAGTATGTAAGTGCAGTTTCTGCCTTCTTCTACTGAAACTGTGAGGAATTGAAGTTGCTGTGCAAAATGGATGCAGAATTTGTTATCAGCAGTCCAAGTAACCTTGTGTGCAAAATTTCATGAAGGAAAATATTCATCTACGTCCGTTTTGCCGAAGGCGGATCGGCCATAGAGGTCGCATTGATCATGGAGGTTAGGTGAATTGTAATGCAGTGGTAAGCATTTCACTCTCAAAGGAGACCCTCCCAGCTTCAATCCCTGCTGCGGCTCTTCTCTTTGCATCTTTCTTTTACAAGGTGCGGCATAAATACTGTGTCAAATTCTGCCGCTAAATCCGTCCCCAATAAGATGAAGTTCTCCAGCCTAGAGTATACCTCTGGTATTGTCACCCATTCTTCTATATTACCTCCGCGTTTCATACCCACATACCAACGTTCCACGTTATAGCACGTCCGAATTTGAAAAGAGCTGAGATTCTGTTATGAAGCTCAATCGTACAATCTTGCTTCTTGGTCGCCTACCATTGGTAGGGACATCACTGCTCCGTCCAATCTGCACTGCAATACTCCGCCGTTGAAGGGCTATTTTTATTTGTATGCCACACAAATGTCGCATTTCCACATATTAGAAAAATTCACCAAAAACGAGCCCCATGCCAAACTGCGAGAAAGAAAGGTTGGGTGCACATAAAGTGATAACCTTTACAGAAAACAATAATTACATTGGTCAGGGAAGAAGTCTAGACAGAACACTACAAGCAGCAGGGGCAGTATGTTCCCAACGATGCGCATTACTATGAGAGAAGGCAAAATTCAGTAATGCTCCTTTGGAGGACCGTGGGAGGGCCGCAAGAGGTAGGCACCTTAGAACGTTGATCTACAGTTTAATGCGGAGCGCAGCTTTACTGGTGAAAACTGTTCTGTACATGCGCAGTCCCCAGGACATCAAGTGGAGTCGAAAGGATCTCTCTTGCTGGTCTCTCTTGTTCGTTATCATAATTGAAGCTGGTGTTTCTGAAAGCGGCCTCATGCTCGAGGCTTACGCTGAACAAGAGATGGAAGAACAGCTCCTTGTTAAAGCACTAGGATATTTTTGTAAAGTAGGTATAGCTGGTAGATCATCCATGCAAGATGGGTCCGCTAAGATAGAATCGCTCCAAGAAACGAGGCGCAGAACAATAAGTGACCACTGTTGCCTCAACTCCACGGACTCATCCCGATAGAGGAATTGTGTTCGAATTTCATTGACATCGATGGTACGGATGTGCCAATTGATTTTCATGGAGGTGTTGATATGCGCTCAATTACTCACTGGTGCCACAATTTGGGGATTGCTTAGAGGGCAGAAGGAGGAGAAAATTTCCTGAGGTTGTCTGCGGGCCAAAACGGTTTTGCTTGCCCGAAGTCAAGCCACTATCAGGGAGGCGGAAGAAGACCACGATAGAAGTTTCCAAATAAATTTGATTCGTAAGGATTCAAGCAGATAATATTGAAGAGCAATTGGAGTTTTTGCTTTTTTGAAGAGAGTTATTAACAAAAGATTTTGGCACAGTATTTATGCCGCACCCTGTATATGCTGTTTTCTTTTGAGAATCTATTCAATACTATTTTATAACTTTTCTCACTCAAAATTAGATGTTCTGAAAGTGTGAGAGCTTTCTGAAATATTGTCATTACCTCGTCTTTGTTGGCAGTGAAACTGCTGATGATGGGTGTATGTTGCTTACGTGGCCCAAATTTTCAAGGACTTTTTTTTTGCTGAAATTCTCCATAGTAGGGTCCATTGATGTGCTGATAGCGCATATTGTACCTAGTTTGAACCGGGATCCCAGTTTTCTAGGGCTGCAGTAGAAATACCGTAGCAAACCGTAAGAAATTGTCCATTTCAGCGTCAAAATGCAAAACTTGCAAAACAGATCCTGCGAGGCACCTGAAATTGCCTATGCCACTCACGTGAATCTCCGTTGGTACGACCTGTGCGAGTACTTCCATCATTGGCAAACGGGCGTGAACTGGCATTTCTCTGATGGAATCTTGCATGTGGTGTTATTTAGACCGCTGATCACAAATCCTGTATCCATTTTGCATGGCAACGCTATTTCCATGTGGTAACGGTAGACGAAGGCATTGTCAAGGCAAAATATTCGATTCCCCAAATCTGGTAATTTCTAACTTTCCTTCTTGTTCTGATTGCAACTGTGCTGTTTGTTTTTACCCAAAAACATTGGAATTTGTGCTTTTTGGACAGCTGGAAATCGCGACCAGATTGTTAGACAGTGGTACCTGTCTGGACAATTTTGAACAAGATTTAACATGTTTTCACAAAATGCACAAAAGGACGGGCTGGGCACTGGATCGGCTTTAGACTCTAATAGTGAAGATTTTGCCTGAACACTGCCTTCAAGCACAAATGGAGAACATATTTGAGATCAGCATTGCCAACTGCACATTACGAGTCATATCGTAGTTTGAGATCCGCTCCCAGGTCTGACCGAGTCCAATCCTATGCCCTACGACCTCCGTCCCACATCCTTGCTCTCCCACTCTGTCAGTTCTTGAGCGAAGTCATTTCAATGAAGATCGTACCAAAAAGGTTGGCATATGCTGACAAGGTTCCGCATTATAAGGAAGGTGACCCAGAAGACATAACGGACTACAGGACAATACCGCTCCTTTCGACAATCTACAAAGTTATGATGAAGGTCCTCTGTCATAGACTGGAGAAGATTATCGGAGACACCATAAGAACAAGCAGGATTTCGTAAGAAGTTCTTAATAGTGGATCACATTCACACAATAAATATCAATCTTGAGAAGTCCTACGAAAGTGGATTCATACATGATGTCCGTCGAATTCGGAAAGGCTTTCGAAGGCGTTGAATTACCAGTAAGCCTTAGAGTCATTTAGTATTGAAGAAAATCTTACTAAAGTCATACAGCTTCTGTACGGGAACGGAACAGCTGCCGTAAAAGCAGGTGGTCGCCAGACAGAATCCAACATCCAACGTGGAGTCAGAAAGGCAGACTCGCTTTCCCCTCTGCTTTTCATTCTTTCTCTTCAGTACGCGTTAAACATGTGAAGATGAGCATAGGTTCGAGATAAAGCTCCGCAAAGAGGCACGTTGACTTGTTGGATTGATATTCGAGAAAACCTGCTGGCACCGCGGAACTTAACAAAAAGTGAATCCATGTCCTGTCATGCGGTCGGCAACAGGTAATATGTAATGATAAAATTTGGCATTACGTATGAAGCCTAACTAACCAGTTTTTCTCCGCGCACCTCTTCTTTAATTTGGAGTACATCGTTCCTGTTCTTTGCATTTCTCCATGGTAAGCCTAAAAATTACCCTATAATCAGTCCTTCAAATCAAAACACGGGAAGAATTTTTGTGATTAGTGCATATTCAGCTCAATTCCAGAAACTGAGCATAACAAGGCCATCAATCGTTCCAGTTCATGCATTTCTCCTCGATTTCTAATTTGTGCATTTTCGCAGACATTTCATTCTCGCAGTACACTTTTTATTGATACATTTTGAAAAGTTACAGTATCGGCTCACTCATCGGTGACACGAGATCGACCATCATGTACAACCAGGATTCGCAGTCGTCGCGCGGGCCAAGCTCCTGACACCTATGACATGCCATCGAAGCATAGCGAATGGTACCCTGCAAATAACCTTGTTAACTTCTCTATTTTTTATATTTCAGAAAAAAAAAACTTCTAATTGATTCATTGTCGAATGTCTTGACCAGCCGCTATTTTTGAGGACTAGTTCACATTTTGTGGCATTTTCTTTTGCAACTTCTCAACTTCTTTCGTTACGGTCGACCATCAGAACTGAGAGCATATGCAGTCGTTGAAGGTCCAGATCATCGTGATTTCTCTAGGGATACCATATCTACTAATAAACTGCTCCCTGATGAACGGATCGCAAGTGAGTTGTAAGCTAATGCTTCAAGCATGACCTTCTCGCAAATTTTCAAGGAGTCTCATTTGGATTAGTGACTACTAGGTGGTGGCGCTTTTGTAACTAAATACATAACCGATGAGTTGGCCTACCTTTTTTTCATTGTTAAATAGATGCAAGGACGGGCGGCTGTCGCATCTCAAGAGCTACCAACTTTGTCACTCACACCGTCTGCTGGATTGGGGCGTCCAAGAATTTTGTCTCGTCATATGGTTCTCTCAGTTCAGTGAGACTCATCTTGGATAGGTTGCTGTAGCGTGTGGAAAATCTTGTTTGAGAACACAGACCATCTTCTGCAGCAGTCTGGCCGTCTCTCAGACTTTTCATAATGTTTGGCTCGCTCGCATGACTTTATCTCGTACTCATTCTGATAGATTCATGATCACGCTAATTTTCTGCCATGATGCGTCATACCTTATTGCTTTCTCTCACGACACTATTTGGTGAAGTCAAAGAGGACTGACCGTGTTTCTCATGACAAGTTATTTTTTCCTTCGCCTCAATAGCAAATTGTAAAGTGGGCGTCAATGGCGGTGACCCGTCTGCGGCCTCGAAAGGAACGCGCCGTTCGAGCAGGAATCCTCTCCGGGACATCAAATTATGGGGTTTTCTTGATATTCAGTTAGTTTTCTTATTAGTTATCATCAAATGTGATGAACAACTATCAAGAAAACCCAGATTCGCCACCAAGGCTGCGATTCCATCATGAGCGCCGCGGTCGCGCCTCGTGCTTTTCGAGGCCGCAGACGGGTCACCGCCATTGACGCCCACCGTAACTGAATGTGACTGATTAAACTTGAACTACACAGAAATGGTTTATCTCTTCTTATCTGTTGTGAACGACGAAATACAAGAGTCAGCTTGTACACATAAAAAAGAGAGTGCGGTGCGCTCAGCCGCAAGTGAGAGGAGCAGAACGAGAAGAGGCCATGATGGGGGCGGTATAACATAGATGGTTCCCACTCACTGCTGAGCCCTGGCATTCAGTGTTTTCCCAATTATGTTGGACCCCAGCGGACCAATTGAGCAAAGATGAGCCTAATCCATAGCTCATCCTCACTACTGAGTGACGGCGCACCCTTTCTCCCTCGACCAACCAGCGTTTCTTTACTTTTCATGTCCAGCACACCCCTATCCCACCGTTCGACTCCTTTTCGAATTTCCCCTACTTTCCGGCACCGGCGAACCTTATATTACCGCGCTGGACTTGTGGTGTAGCCCCATCGCCACCTGAGAACGTCGGCGCACCTCTATCGCAACAGTACATAGACCTGTTGCAAAGCGCTTCCTTCACTCTAGTGCGCACCCTCTAAAATTCGATTTCACACACTGACGAACGCATCTACATACACGTGACAGGCAGACTAAGCCCACTATTGTAAGTCACGATATACCATTTAATCATTCTCTGGTTTTTTGAGCATTCCACTGTGCAAGTGGTTGCAATGCTACGAACATATTTTTAGGCTACTTCTGCCATATTTTTGCAGAAATATTTGGAAAAAAATGTACCTATATCACCGTTCTGAATCTGTGTTGTAGTGCTAGCGCCTTCATGGTAGAGAGAGTGAACAAGGCTTGTAATCTGAAAGCTTTCTTACCTTGAATCTCCCTCCAAGTGACATCTCGTCAGCGCTGGTAGGACAAAGCCTCTTCGATATGCCGAAATCGAGCATGTAAATCTGGATTAGATTGTGTCAAAGAAAAATTATACACAACTCCGACTAATTCATTGTCACTGAGCACTTAAACCCACAATCCTTATTCTTTCGTCTTTTCCACATGCGAAATTCGCTGGTTTGACGTCTCGATGAATGAAGCCAGCACGATGGAGCTCGCGAAGCGCTTCCAAACATTGACAGCTAGCACCAAGACCCGTCGCAAGTGAGAAAACCTGGTGGTTAGAAGACTGCGCATAAGGTGTGTACAAAAATTCTGGTGCGATTGTACCCATTTTTTCAAAACGTCGTAGCTCGCCACATAGTCGACGTTGCACTTTGAAATAAAAAGAATTAGCATGTGTGCGACGTTGTGAGTGGAAGCAGAACGACCTCTCTGTGTGGGTTAACAGGTTCGTATTTGAAAGAATGGCTGACATCGTTTTCAAGTCGAATGTGTTCTTTAACGTTTAGCACCGCACGTGAAACCCTAGAAGCTTTACAAGCAATACGCTTGAGGAGAGGCCTGATGAGTATTCAGAATTATCCAAGAACTTGGATTCAGACATTCGAACCGCTCCAAAGCACTCTCGAGGATGCGCCCAAAATAAACTGGAGTTGTGGGTGATAGCGATAGTGGGAACGATGCCTCACACGGCCTGCGCTCGGAGGATCCTTTTTCTCATGAAATTGCACGGTCTTACGATATGAGAAAACGGATGGATGATGCGCAAGCTAACGTACGCTGAATGAGGTTTTCGTCACATTGCTCGAAGAGTAGAATGATTTTGGTAGCATCTTTCGTCGATCCCGAACAACCACAGCGTTACCGAAGCGGAATTGATTAACACATGCGCGACAATGTGCTCGACCGAGTGAGCACGCCCTTTTCACAGTTATATTTTTGTGAAGCAATCATAATGAGCAAACTCCTATACAGTGGTATACTAAAAAATGTTCAAGCGATCTACACACGCGATGGGCAGAGCAGACATCCTCTCGTAGTTCTTTAATGCGTGGTTGGAACTGACAAGTGAAAGAACAATTTATATGAAGATTAACTAACTTACTTACTACCTCTTATGCAGGTGAACTTCTTGAACTTGCTTCAAGCTCGTGCATATTTGCGTTTTGGTTTGTCTCAAATTCACGCATTTTCGGTGTATTATGCAGCAGAGGAAAAATTCCAACCACGTGGGACCACGTGCTCAGGCGGTTGAGCACAGGTCCTACTTGTGCAGGAGTGCGTGTGTCCCACTTGACACACCATGTCAAAAGCGTAAGGTCGCCAATGTGTTAAAATTCTCTCACTAACATACTGCCGTGGAAGGAATGGAGAACCCGCCTCCGCGGTTACTGCCGAAGCACACCCACCCCGATATACCGCCGTTTTCAGAAATATACATCAAACAGGTAATGTGTGCAACGTACTCCTTTAAAGGCAGTGTCTCACCTCATGTTCAACTTCGGTTTACAGAATCCGGGCCTACTCGACGCGCTAAGTTCAGCTATGCATATGATTTCTAACAAAACTGTCATAAAGCCCGTTTTCGTGGGACCAATTCATCCTGGCGCGTACGAGTTCCTCGGCAAGGAAGATGCATGTCTTGCCATACACATCCGCTGATCACATTGATCGCAGAGGTGTTTTCATCGACAAAAGGCGGGAGGTGCCTCGTACCGGCCGAGAATTTGCGCCAGTTCTCGGTCGGTGTGTCTGAGGTGAGACACCGCCTTTATCGTTTTAAGAAATTTCCAATAACGGAGCGGAGATGTTTAACGGTAACGCTATCGTTGTTCGAGATCGACAAAAGAAGCCATTGAAACCACTTTACTCCTCGTACACTGTGGCGACAACCTCATTCAGCGTGCTCTAGTTTGCCCATCATCTATCCGTTCTCTCATATCGAAAGACTGTGACATTCAACAAGAAAAGGATCCTCCGAGGAACAGATAGAAACACTCTTTTCTTACCATGAGAGCATCCTGAATGAAGACCGACCGTGAAGCGCTCACATGTTTGGCCCTCATCAAGAAGTGCTCAAATGGTGAGTGGCTCCGCCTACAACTTTGGGTCCATAGTTGATGACTTTAGTTGCTGACCAGAAAATTCAAACAGAGTCCATTGCTTTATCCACTCGGCCATCCATGCTGATATTCTCTATTCTTCCGACCTCGATCATTTTTGTGCACACTCATGGCACACCCTTGTCATGCAAAAATAGTTTTTTCACCCGTCAAAACAAATACATTCTGTTATAGTTGACATCATCGCAACTATTAGGTCGTCCGAAAAATTATTAGACAAATCGACCGAGTTGCACTTCTGTTCATAATTTCATTTGAACTCTCTATCGGTCAATATGGTAATCTTTATTGTGTTCGACCACGTAGCGGCACCTGCCCGAAAAAGGGCGAATACCGCAGGCGAAGAAGTCAGGAGGTTTGGAGAACAAGAAGTCGTCGACTCCCTGCTTGACTTGGTCTCTATTTTTCAATTTTTTTTTCTGCAAAAAAAAGACGGGAGCAACTCGAAGACGTAATAGCCGCTTGGTGCTAAGACAAGCAAATATGGTGGACGAGGATTTAGATCGATTTTGAAAACTGCCTGTTTGTCACAGATCTTCTTGAAAGTGCGTAGTTTGAAATTGCCCATAAGGAGAAACATTTTATCTCTCCAGTGATAGCGACGTCACAGAATTTCAGCAGCTTTCTCTACTTGGTTTCAAAACAGGCCAGAATCCATTGTGAACCAGCTGGGAGAAACATCGAAGAGATCAGACCACTAATGTCGCACTAGAAAGCCAGCAGCTTTCACTTGTCATGGTTTTCGATTTTCGACTGTGGATTTGGTAGGCCATCGAAATCGAGCCGGTGCTTACGGGGTACAGTATTATCGTAGGTGCAGTGATTATCATCTACGATGACTATGGAATCGATCCAATCAAATGTACTGCGGTGGCTGAGGAGAGAAGTTCACTCATCAGCGCGCCTCTTCTTGCTAAGGACGTGGAGTAGGGCTCAAGGCAACTTTGGAATATTGCCAGAAGACCGAAGAATGTCTCTCACGGTGGATCTCAAAGATTGGAGAGGGCCTGCTACATCGCACACAAAAGGATCTCGCCGGGCTTAAGGAACATACTTATCTATCCTGCTCTACACTGAAGGAACATACTTATCTATCCTGCTATTGCCGCGGTGGTACTAGTTATTCTCCAACGCAAAGGGCGGTGGTTGATTTATGCAAGGTTTTCATTCTGCCTCTGTCGGGGCGGTAAGGGTCTGTTCTGCTGCTATTGGGGCGGTGGCTATTATAGTGCATCGCAAGAGGCGGTCGTGCTTTTGAGGGGTTGGGTCGGAGTCAACCGGCTCATTCAGGACGACGATGTCAAAGCGGATAACACAGTTGCTCGTGGAGCATGTTTCTAGGATTATGTCAATGGTTTTTCTTGAGACCCACATGCTGCTGTCACGGGTTTAGAGAAAATATCTTTCACAAACACAGCATCGATAATGTGGACCGCTTCTTTCGTCATTTTCCGTGATTCAAATCCGCAAGGCACAATTGCATCAGTTACCTTGCTGCCCATGGCATTCGTTCCATGTTTAAAACACAACAACGCTGCGATGTAAAACCCATCCAAAAAAGGCATCGCAAATGCTTCAGGCTACCAGCACTCTTGGGAACTGTCAGGATAACACAACCGCAAGGAGCGGAACGACGCTAAGAAAGGAACTATCGCTAACAGTCAATTTACATTTTATTTACATTCATCACTTTACATGTATACGTGTCGCTCATAGTTCCTACATAAAACCCAATTAGATATAATCCGAATTCCCTTTTTCCACTTTCATCAATGGAATTTTTGTTCTAACATGATCTGTCCCACAAATGAATAAGGTTTTCATTTCCCTAGACATAGGAACACTTGTCGAGGACGAGAGACTCCGTTCTTTGATCTAGCTGTGGCCACAAGCACTGTTTCGCCGCGCCCAGCCGTCAATGGTTTGGTCAATGGTTGCCGGTGCAGCACCGCTATGCGTGTCGCTATGACTGACATGTCTGCTTTCCCTTCATAGGCTCTGCCCACTCACTGAGACGGCATCTACTCTAACAAGGCGCAAGATCTATGTACACATAAGCTTGCCTCAGTCGCGTTAGTCATAAGATTTCACATACAGGAGCCGATGGATAACGCGAGATGGGGGACCCCAAAGAGCTGCGCCGTAGCCAGTGGCAGTGAGCCAGAGGACGTGTCCCTCAGATACTTTCTTATCACTTGCATCATAAGAACTATTCAGTAGGTTCTCTCTCTTAGCACCCGTATGACCCCTTCCTGCAGTAGTGGTAGTATTAGTACAATTGTTACTATTAGTTGTATAACAAACTTATATAATTCAACTAGCTGTACTAGCTTTCGCTGCACTAGGGTGTGTCGGCCTGACCAGCCGTGAGTCGTCCTAGTGCAGTCTGCAAGATGAGGAGCCCTGGTATAGTCAAGGCATTAATCGATGTGTTGTCGAGGAGGCAAGACCGTGACATCATGGAGGTAAAGTGCAGTTACCATTCCGCAACAAGGGTGGACCTTCTCTTTATTCACGAATTTGCCGACTAGCTGTATAAGTCTTGCAGTAGACCCAGGAAGCTATGGCAGCAGGAAGAGACCATCTTCTTTCCCCCCGGTGTTATCGGTCACCGACATCACCTAACTTTTTTCATAGGACAGGAGAACGCGAAATTGGCTTCGAATGCATTCATTCTCGAAAGAGAGATAAAAGGAATAGCGAAGTGAAAATAACCAAGGTACAGTAGCAAAAGCATTAATACATATTCCAAAAGGCCTCGATAAAGGAATTCACTGTTGTGCTTGAAGACTCACTTGATTTGGGCGACCATTCTTCAGATCTTGCAAATTCTTGCCGAGCAGCTCCATTATCAGAAAGGAAAAGGCTTCCTGATGACCTTCGTCGATTAATTGAGTGAAGTGTTTTTTGTCGCCGAGTGAACGTAAAATTTTGATCTGAAATCCGAACAACTACGGTGTCATCATCTCCGCGTTCAAAGGTGGCTGACGAGCTCGTGAACAAAACAGAGAGATGTGCAGGTATTCTTCTAAAATAATCACTACTGTACGATATATTCATACCTATATATTATATATCTTACTTCTTCTTAATTGGCACTTCATGTGTGTGTGTGTGTGTGTTGTGTGTGTGTGTGTGTGTGTGTGTGTGTGTGTGTGTGTGTGTGTGTGTGTGTGTGTGTGTGTGTGTGTGTGTGTGTGTGTGTGTGTGTGTGTGTGTGTGTGTGTGTGTGTGTGTGTGTGTGTGTGTGTGTGTGTGTGTGTGTGTGTGTGTGTGTGTGTGTGTGTGTGTGTGTGTGTGTGTGTGTGTGTGTGTGTGTGTGTGTGTGTGTGTGTGTGTGTGTGTGTGTGTGTGTGTGTGTGTGTGTGTGTGTGTGTGTGTGTGTGTGTGTGTGTGTGTGTGTGTGTGTGTGTGTGTGTGTGTGTGTGTGTGTGTGTGTGTGTGTGTGTGTGTGTGTGTGTGTGTGTGTGTGTGTGTGTGTGTGTGTGTGTGTGTGTGTGTGTGTGTGTGTGTGTGTGTGTGTGTGTGTGTGTGTGTGTGTGTGTGTGTGTGTGTGTGTGTGTGTGTGTGTGTGTGTGTGTGTGTGTGTGTGTGTGTGTGTGTGTGTGTGTGTGTGTGTGTGTGTGTGTGTGTGTGTGTGTGTGTGTGTGTGTGTGTGTGTGTGTGTGTGTGTGTGTGTGTGTGTGTGTGTGTGTGTGTGTGTGTGTGTGTGTGTGTGTGTGTGTGTGTGTGTGTGTGTGTGTGTGTGTGTGTGTGTGTGTGTGTGTGTGTGTGTGTGTGTGTGTGTGTGTGTGTGTGTGTGTGTGTGTGTGTGTGTGTGTGTGTGTGTGTGTGTGTGTGTGTGTGTGTGTGTGTGTGTGTGTGTGTGTGTGTGTGTGTGTGTGTGTGTGTGTGTGTGTGTGTGTGTGTGTGTGTGTGTGTGTGTGTGTGTGTGTGTGTGTGTGTGTGTGTGTGTGTGTGTGTGTGTGTGTGTGTGTGTGTGTGTGTGTGTGTGTGTGTGTGTGTGTGTGTGTGTGTGTGTGTGTGTGTGTGTGTGTGTGTGTCTGTGCACGAGAACCAGGCCCTGTCGCCAAAAACTAACGACACCATCGTGTTCAGACGGTCGAGTTATGTACGAAAATGTGGTAAATTTTGATTTTTACCTTTATTTACAGGTGTTTTGGGCCACTTTAGTCATAGTCAGACATGTTAAGTTCCCTCAATGGCCGACCGTTGTGTTTACCACAGTCGGAATGAATGAGATAAGCCCAGACAGTATAAAAGGGAAGAGACGGGTGGGATGTCTTTACATCGCAGAGAAGGAGCCAGGAGGGTGAGGAAGGCCACGGATGAGGGGCGAGCAAGCACTGCCGCAGTAGAGCTGCGCCGGGGTCTGCAAATGGAGATAACGCTTTGCAAAGGGTCCACTTCTGTGGCAATGGTGCGATGGTTTCTGAAAGTAGAGAAAAGCCTGGAGAAGAGTCCAACGTTGAGATAAGGATGATGAACCAGCGTCTAAAAGTGGGGGAACGCCCGGAAACGGATCCAACGTTGTGATAAGGGTGCGCCGGCGTCGAAAAATGGGGAAACGTCCGAAAACGGGTCTAACGTTGTGATAGTGCGTCGGCATCGACAAGTGGGGAAACGACTGTGGACGGGTCCATCGGTGTGATAAGGGTGCGCCGGCGTCGAAAAGTGGGGGAACGCCTGTGGACGGGTCCAACGGTGTGATAAGGATGCGCCGGCGTCCAAAAGGTGGAAAACGCCTGCAGGTGGTCCAACGATGTGATAAGGGTGCGCCGGCGTCCAGATGTGGGAAGACGCCTAAAGACGGGTTCAGCAGAGTGATAGGGGTGTGCCGGCGTTCAAAAGCGGTGTAACGCCCGGAGACGGGTCAAACAGTATCATAGAAGTGGAAGGACGTCTGCCGACTGTTTCACAGCTGTGAAAGGTGCCTCGAAGCCAGAAAGCTCGAAGGTACGAAAAACGGGAGTTTTATTAAATGTGGCATGACCGGCATGGTGTGAGGGAGATGTCATAGGAAGAACGCGAGCGAAGCGAGCACAAAAAGAAGCCTGAGAGTCCGGCGTTAGCCGGACGATCAGGCTGGTCATGACTTATAATAACGCGCTTAGTCTGTATGCAGGTGTGTGTGTGTGAGTGTATATGTGTGTCAGAGCGTTACGAAATTCCCTGATTGGTCAATGGTAGTGATTGCATACCGCTCTGAACTTTCGTACCACGGTGGGCCCACCGTTATCCCACGGTGGACCCCCAACCGACGGTGGGCCCAAAGTTAGGTTACCTCCCAATTATCTCCCAATTATGGTGTCCGCCCCCACTTATCCCACCGTTATCCTACCATTGTTATCAGTGGCACGGTGCGCCCACCATTGCCCCACCGTGGGCCCACCGTGCTTGGAGAACCCACGGTGGGACCACAATTTGCCCATCATTCACCCACTTCTAACGCACGTTTCGACTGTTTCATGTTAACAATTGTTAGACAGCTGCTGATACTGATGAAACCGTATATAAGCCGAGTGTGGGGTACGGAAGTCAGTCTTGTCTCCGCTTGGGTGAAGACTAGACGAGCCCTACGGGACTTGTCTGACCAGCTGTGGCCCGGCGGAAGCCGCGACTCAGCGAACGGTCAGACAAGATGCGTGGGACGCGGTCGCGTGCGAACGCATCGCGGATGTAAATATCCGCGCGTGACCTCGGAGCCTACTAGGAGCCTGCGCGGACCCCTGCGCGCTTGCGTAGGCTTCTGCGCGGGCCCCAGGCGCCTGCGCAAGCTCCTGCGCGGGCCCCTGGGCGCCTGCGTAGGCTACAGCGTAGGCATCTGCGCACAAAGGCATGCATGGAAAACCTGGAAATCCCCCAGTTTCCCCACGGAAACCTCCTCGGTTCCCCTCGGAAAACCCATAGGTAGCCCACGGTGGCCCCACGAGTAGCCCGCGGTGGCCCCACTGTTTGCTCATGGTTGAGGTGCCGAACATTCACCACGGGATAACGGTGGGTCCACCATGGTACGAAAGTTCAGAGCGTACTCTTCTGATACCGATAATATCAGAACGGGTATGGTGTGGTGCAGTCGAATTAAGCAGTCGGGAACAAGCAAGGGGTACAGGCAATAGGGGCGCCGGCATCCAAGAGTGGGTAGGCGCAACGAGACGGATCCGTCGCTGTGATAAGGGCGCGCCGGCGCCCAAAGTGGGAAGAAGCCTGGAGACGGGTCCAACGGTGGGGTGAGGGGGGCCGACGTCTGACTAGAAAGCGGGGAAACGCCTTGGGCGGGTCCAACGGTCCTACACAATGGAAGACGTCGCTCCTCTGCACAGCTGTGGAAAAGGCGCCTCGGAGCCAGAAAGCTCGAAGGTACAAAAAACGCGAGTTTTGATAAATGAGGAATGGCCGGTGGGGTGTGAGAGATGCCGTATGAAAGCAACGCGAGCGAAGCGAGCACGAAAAGAAGCCTGAGAGTCCGCCTTCAGCCGGACGATCAGGCTGGTACTTTCTAATTGTGAAACGTTGTGCCTTGTTCTTGTATAAAATCAAATTTCTTTAGATGTTTGTGGACAACACATAAAACTAGAACGCACACCAACTGGACAGAGCCGTGAAGGAAAGTTAGCGCTCAAGTCGGAGTCTATGTTGAGTCTAAGATTACAATGAGATTGACCACCGCAATTTCACATGCTCTTGATCACTCCCACGGCCTTGTCCTATTCTTATTCGTTCTGGATTCTGTACGGCGAAAAATTATCATTTCAGATATCCTAGGCGAATACACTGTCATTGGTGGTACAAATCACAGGTTTTGAGGTAGTGCCATCACAGGTTGCATTTTTATTCTGAATGAGAACAAAATTTTGGTGAGGTTTTTACTTAAAATCCCGCGCGTAATTTACTAGGATGCTAGAATACTAGAATACCAAACAACGGCACCCACTAGGTCTCGAATAAGGCAAGATAAGGTACGCAAGTGTCATGATCTTCAGCAGATATTAGACAAGTAAATCACATTTCTCCGAGAAAAAATGAGAAGCATGAAGCATGCTATGTGCACTAATGGTGAGTCCGCCTATAATATCTGGAACGATTGAGGATCCTCTGCATCAGAGTACCAGCATCCTCCTTCTAAATACTCTGGATAAAGTATCATGCAGAACAATACTTAACTCGAAACAGACGTAAGGGTGACCTACATGGAACGGCTGGAATTGACGAAGGATGTTAGTTCTAATTACTATCTAAGTTGAGCTAGGAAGATTTCAGTATTCTGCCAATTTTAATTTCAAAAAAAAAAAATCCCAGTACAGAAAGTCACACAGTAGCTGAGTGTGAGTAGTGAGAAATCAGAGATTTTGACCATTTCGAGTAAACTACTTTTCTTATGGATATTAGCAAGAGCAGTGGGAATGTTGGTGCCTCAATACATCTACATTGAGTAGCTATACCAATGGCCAAAATAGGAGATCCCCAGCATTTGGAACACAGAAAGGACTGGACCCAAATGCTGCTGATTTGGCTCCAAAGAAGCGTCCACATCTTTTTTTATCGCGACGGATATTGTGCATGAGCTATTGATTCAATTTTCTTCATCGAATTCTGACACTGCTTATGGAATTTTTATTCATAGAGTATTCATAGAGCTCGCCAACTTCAATAATATCGAGGTTTTAACCACGACTACCACGTTCATGGCCTCCCAATTTGTTCGAATGCAGTTGATTTTAGGAAAAAATTGTGCGCATAAGTTCGAAACGTACTTCCATTTTAAGTTTTGATTTAGTTGGGTCCTCCATTTTCTTCTCAATTTTCATAGCATAAATTCTTGAAGGATTATTGGAGTCCACTACCCTAAAGAAGCGATTTGATTAATTATTACTTGCTAGCTGTCACAGACATAAGCTGTGAGACTACGGCACACCTGTACACTGCACCAAAATTTCCTTCTCCTATTAAGCTATGCACCGAATATGTTGCTTTAGGTGTGCGTATAAAAGAACCCTTAAATGAGTAATATTTTTTAAGGAACACTATTGAACGACATTTAACAGACGTTACAGATTTTAACAACTTCATGATTTTTTTCAGTACAGACATGTTGCTTCCTGCACTATGCCCTACTTTCGGTATATGGCGCCATAGCAAAAAGCGCACTAGGCGAAAATGGAGTTGGAGGGAGACACTTGCTAGAGATAACAAAAGTGTTTTTGAAATGTCGCACACGTTCTAACCTGCTGAGATCAGGAATTTCACATGGAGCAGGCCTGTGCAGAAAGCGCAGTCTTTTTGACATGTCGAAAAAGTTCTAACTTGTTAGTCGCATTGGTTTTCACCTAGGAAGAATGGAAGCAATGCTCAAATGCCTATTGTCAATTTTTCAATCTCTTTCTTTTGTTTTCTACTCTGGTTTTATATTATTACTGGATTAACCATTTAAGCCACTCAGGCAAAAATCTGCCTAGATAGCCACTAGGACCACTGTTTGGGGTGCTCCCACCCCAACTCCCTTTTCGCTGGGAACCAGCCTGATCGTCCGGCTAACGCCGGACTCCCAGGCTTCTTTCCTTGCTCGCTTCGCTCGCGTTGATTGTATGTGACATCATCCTCACACTACGTCGGTCATTCTACATCTGTCAAAACTTCTGCTTCTCGCAACCTCATCTGCTTTGTGGCTCCAAAGCTGTGCTACGGTAGGGTGTCGCTTTTCAACTTTGTCGAGGACCGTTGGACCCGGCTGCAAGCGCTTCTCCACCTTTTACCGCCGGGGCACCCTTATCACACCTTTGGATCCGATTCCAGGCGTTCCCTCACTTTTGGACGACGCCGCACCCTTATCACACCGTTGGACCCGTCTCCAGGCGTTCCCTCACTTTTGAACGACGCCGCACCCTTATCACATTGTTAGACCCGTCTCCTGGCGTTCCCTCACTTTTAGACGACGCCGCACCTTTATCAC
>JARK01000226.1:29136-50133 GCA_000688135.1 Ancylostoma ceylanicum | reverse complement strand
CCCCCCCCCCCCGTTTGTCTGTGGAACATACCCACCCGCATCTTATCTTGCATATGACCTGATAAACAGAATACAATAAACACCAAGACTCATTCATTTTCATTGTGGCGTAAACAACTTGTGGTCTTCCAAGCGATGAAAAGGGTACCGAAATCCCTGTAAATCAAGGTAAGGGTCAAGATTTGCAACCTTTTCGTACATAACTCGACGCGCTGAACACGACGGTGCAGCTTGTTTCGACGAAAATGGCTGGTTCTCGTGCCCATACACATATTAACTGCCAAATAAGAAATAGTAGGATTACATACAAGACATAGTTTTAAGTATCCCCAGACTTCCTCAAATTGAATTCAGAATCTAAATAAATCGATGGACATCTTTTTCATTTTCGCAATTACCCACATCGCCAGTTCATTTTGGGCACATCCTCGATAGTACGGGCGCTGAGCTCCGTTTTGCAGCGATCCGTGACGATGCACCGTGGTAATCGATAAATATCTTTTCTACGATTCCTATCTCTCAGATCGCCAGCTCATCTTCATTCATTTTGATTTCGCTGAATCTGGGGATGCTCTTAGAAGATGCATCCCAATGCTATATGAATTCGTCCATCGTTATTGTGTGGACGGAGTATGTAGGAAATGTGATGGTCGCTCCTCTCATCAGAGAGAACGGATAGTGCAACCACTGAAAAACGTTCGAGTTCAGATTCGAAATTTCGGACGAATTCGTATATCTTCTTCGATAAAGGGACTTGGATAGGAATGATCTAGCGATAATGAAGGTCTAGAGGATGGATCTGATTTAGTCTTGTGACCTACGGCATACTTCACATCGGCGCTGTCGCTGCGACCATATAGCACATTAGGAACAGGTTCTCACCTTCTCCAGCACAAGCTCTTCCTCCTCTTCTTCCTCACCGCCTAAAGCCATATAACTAGCCAAAATGCCGATAGTTTACTTACACTTCTTTTATATCACCGGCATATCATTCACTCAAACACTTCACTGCTATGTTTATTCAGTGTGTCGGAGTCTGATGTGGTCGGGAAAGGTGGGAGTCGGTGGGGAAACGCCGCCGGTCCAACGGTGTGATAATGGTGCGAATGTGGAGGGATGCATGTAAACGTGTCAACCTAATGAAGGCTACCGCTATGCTTTTCGACCCAGACATTCCACTGCCCCTTGCGGTCCGCAAAATGCGATATAATGCTACGCTCCTGGCGGTGTAAAGGGGTTTTTACAGTTTCCAGCAAGGTGTGGCACGGCGCGGAGCGAGCACTCAACCGCTGCGGGCTGACTTCTCGCTTTACAGTGAACGTCGAATTTCTCGCGTTGCCGCAGCGGCAAAGAATCCCCCAAGCATTTCTTGCCGCAGCTCGCAGTGCGAGCTCGCAAACTGACGCGCCGTGGGAACAGTGTACAAGGACCCCCTAGCGCCATCTGTGGCAGCGAGAAGCTCGCACTGCGTCCTATGCTTAAGCATAGGCCGCGGCGCGGCAAAACTGTAAAAACCCCTTAAGGGCGTTCACGCACCGCTCCTAGCGGTGTGGCAGCGGACGAGCACTGCTCTTGCTCAGAGAATCGTGCAGCTCTATCCTCCGACAATAGCAGCACTTCTCACCTAGTACACCGACAAGTGCTGCAAAATCATCACGACTATATCCGTATTTGTCATAACGTCGCCCTTAAGGTGCTGATACTCCAGCCCTACAGTGCTGCCAAATGGGCTTGGCCCCGCCCACAGCCTCGCCCTAGTCTAGTCGTACTTTCGCCCAAGACTGCTGCCAAAAGTAGTGCTGCATCACCATAGTCCCGCCCCACAGTGCTGCTCGAAAAGGCGCCACTAGGTCCACTCCCAACCCACCATGGTGGTCTAGTGAAGTGATTGGGCTGTCAAGCCTCGCTTCGAAGATCCTCGCACTTCGGCCGCACCACTGTTGAATGAGCACGGAAGTACAAGAAAATTTATCATACGTATTGATTGCATAGCAAACGTTTCAAGACATCAGTTGAATACTAAGTCTAAGGATTAATTCTAGTGCAAAATACAAGCGTCCTTCAAATGCTTTAATGACAAAACAAGCACACATTTCATAAGTCAGATGAACACGTAACTTATGGCTCATGGCTTACTTCACAGCGACCCTTTCATCGGCACCCTTTATATTAAGAGTTTTCGTGCAACCGCTCTTCAGCCAGCACGCCATCCGAAGCAAATTGTGTGATAAGATGTGTGTGTTTGTGTGGTGTGTACGTGTGTGTATTATGAGGTGGCGTGCGCCAACCATGGCGCGAACTGGCGATCGATATCCAGCTGGTTGTCCGCTGGAGCGCTGCCAGCAGTACGCCACGCATCATGGCATGCGGTGCGCTCGCAGGTCACTCGGAAACATACATACTGTCTGCTATGGGCCTACGAGTAACGTTATACTGGGAACAATATAATCCTACTTCTTATTAATTGACACTTCATGTGTGTGTGTGTGTGTGTGTGTGTGTGTGTGTGTGTGTGTGTGTGTGTGTGTGTGTGTGTGTGTGTGTGTGTGTGTGTGTGTGTGTGTGTGCGCGCACGAGAACCAGCCATCAAAAATGGAAAATACCTACACCATCGTGTTCAGCGCATCGAGTTATGTACGAAAAGGTTGCAAATTTTGATTTTTACGTTAAATTCCAGGTATTTTGGGCCACTTTTGTCATGTTTAAACATGTTAGGGACCGACTGTTGTGTTTACCACAGCTGGAATGAATGGGATGAGCCCAGACACTATAAAAGGGAAGAGATGGGTAAGACCTCTTATGTCAAAGCGGAGGAGCCAGGAAGGCGAAGAAGGACTCTGATGAGGGGTAACGCTGTAGGGTTGGGCCGGCGCCTGGAAGGGGTGATAATGCTATGCAAGAGATCCACTTTTGCGGCAACGGTGCACCGGCGTCCAAAAGTGGGGGGGTGGGACCTGGAAACGGGTCCAACTGTGGAACGAAGGGGCGCCGGCATTTAAGAGCGGGTATATGCCTGGAGACGGCTCTAGCGGTGTGATAAGGTAGCGCCGGCGTCTAAAAGTGAGGAAACGGTCAAAGGCGGGTCCAACGGTGTGATAAATGTCCGCCGGCGTCTAAAAGTGGGGAAATGTTCAGAGACGGGTCGAACGGTGTGGTAAGAGTGCACCGGCATCCAAAGTGGAAAAAAGCCTGGAAACGCGTCCAACGGTGGGGTGAGAGACGCTGGCGACTGAAAGTGAGGAAACGCCTGGAGTCCAATGGTCCTACACAAGGAAAGACGTCGCGCGCCCGTTGCACAGCTGTGGAAAAGGCGCCTCGGAACCAGAAAACTCGAAGGTGCAAAAAACGAGAGTTTCAATAAGTGAGGAATGGCTGGTGTGGTGTGAGAGGTGCCACATGAAGGCAACGTCCGCGAAGTGAGCACGAAAAGAAGCCTGAGAGTCCGGCGTCAGCAGGACGATCAGGCTGGTATGAGTGAAAAGGCCAATAACATTTGAATTTCGACGAAAAAAATAGCAGTTTTGTTTTATAGGCAGGTATCAGGCGAATGTGTCCCAGGAATGAAGGGCGTAAAAGATCTGGTGGAAAGTGGAGAGCCATCTGAGCTAAAAAAAAACAGCCAGCTATCTAATCAGCAAAAAAGACACTGAAGAATTATTACATATAAAATTCTAACACTAACAACCTCAGAAAATCATTTCAACTCTAGAAATAACTTAAACGCGAATTGGTTTGTGAATGGGCCCTTCAGTGAGAGAAGAAGATAAAGAAGAGTAGAAATAGAACAACGAAGATTAAAAGTAAAATTACCAAAGTGTGTTTTACAATTTTGGCGTCAAATCATTGCAACGCACTGGAGCATCGCATGCGTTTGCTCAATTTCGCTGGCTCTCTCAGACGTTGCTCATGCGTACTGCGAAAAGTTGAAGAGTTGATACGCAATGCAAACTAAAAGGGAAAAATGAGGCGCGTCAACTTTTCCACAATGCAAGCATAAACAATTTCCGGAGCGCTGTAGCTCTATTGGCAAACTAAACAAGGGCAGCGGCATTAGGCCTATGGCATACTACGCAGCAACAGGTTGGCGTAGGAATAGTTGCGTGAGAACTTTTGGAGGTGAACTGTCGCAGCGACAGCATCGCTCTGCAGTAAGCCCTAGGCCCCTTAGAGGGATAAGATAAAGAGAGAGGGGGAGAGAAAGAGGAGGCCAAAGAAAACATGAGATGGAGTGGAAAAGAGCAAACAGCACCACAGGTATTACACGGTATCGTCACGAACTACACGAAAACTCCAAAGCAAAACAGCAATTAACAAAGGAAGAAAACAAGATTGAAACAAAGATAAGAGAGGCTAGATGCAAAACTGAAGGAAGACAGAAACAAAAATCAGGCAGAAAAGAAGGTTCAAGTCTTCGAAGTTGGAACGAAAAAGAACTCACTCCAAGCCGCAGGTAGTTTGCAGGTTGTTCGTCACTCCTACAGCGCCGGTCCTGTTCCCAAACCGCAAGGACCTGAAAATAGGAAAATGAGCACACAAACACACACACAAATAGAGAATAAAACACAGAAGAGAGAGAATAGGATAAGTCAACATAGAATTGCACACAACTACAACAAGGGATGAAACAATAAACTTCAGAACACACAGTAAGACAAAAAATATCTCACTTCGAGTGAAGAGAATGAAAGGTATTTCGAAAATCTGCGCCGATGCCTCGCGCGGTGTGCCATTTTAGCCCGCTCAAGTTTGAATTCAGCAGCATTCGTCATATCTTCGCAGTAACTAATCAGTACTGCTCACCTTCCCGCAGCAGTTATGCACATTGTTCCCTCCAAAAAAGTAGGCGGTCCAGGTCTCGGCAGCTGAGTAGCAACAGTGCTGCTTCGATGCAGCACAACCTCAATAACTGCTGCCCTTGTCAGTATAGATGATATTTTGCTGCTTCACACAAAATGTGGGCGTGGGAGACTCAACTCTCAGAGGATAGAGCTGCGCGATTCTCTGAGTGAAGTTCTGTGAGCATATTTTGGTGAGGAGACCTGACTTTGCTGCGATGACATCATGCGGCCATTGCTAATTGCTCTTTGATCCGTTGACACATGTGCCGTGCTTCGTTTCCAGGAAAAATTTGGAAACTTAGGATATATGTATGTATACTATATGATTGCTATATGAGCCGTTCCCAAGCCTCCCCCTAGCATTCAAGCGACGCCACCATTATAGAATGCATACAATAAGAAAATGCAAAGAAATTATGAAGCTTTTCAACGCCTTCATCCTTTCGAACCTCTTTTGCCTCCCGCGGGATTTGTACCAAGCCATCTCATCTATTTCACTCAAGTTGAGTGATTGAGCGCCTACTGCTTTATCCGCTCGGCCACCCGTGCTGATATCTCCTGCTCTTTCGACCTCGATCATTTTGGTGCATACTCATGCCATGGTAGTCTTGCCGTGCAAATGAGCTTCTGGTCCATCAAAACAAATACAATTCGTTACAGTTGACATAATCGTGACTGCTGAAACCTTTCGCGTTTAAAGGCAGTGTGTCAGCTCGTCACATTTCCACATCATCTGGACATTTTCGGGCTGGTGAGCACTTATACGTACTTTAAATTCCAAAAAGACGTTGAAAACCTCGAAAAACACGGTATCCTTTGGTCGAAGATCTCAGAATCTTTGACCAGTTGTACGGAGGCTTCATTCCGCAATGGAAGCTTACTGAGGGTGCGGCATTGTTTTCCAACACGGAAATACTTGTTCTGTCTATAATAGCTTTGAACTTTCGTACCACGGTGGACCCCCAATGGACGGTGGGCCCACCGTTCTCCCCAGGTTATTCCACCATTGTCCCCCGATGACGGTGTTCGCCCTACTTGCTCCACCGTTAGCCCACCATTATTATTAATCCCACGGTGGGTCCACCGTGCTTGGAGAACCCACGGTGGGACCACTATTTCCCACCATTCGCCCACCGTTATCCCACGGTTCGACTTTTCCATGTAAACACTTGTTGATCAGCTGCTGGTACTGGTAGAAACTCTATATAAGGCGAGAGCGGGGTGTGAAAGCCACAGTTTTGTCTCCGCTTAGGTGGAGACTGACAAGCCCTACGGGACTTGTCTGGCCAGCTGTGGCCCGGCGGAAATCGCGGCCCAGCTAATGGTCAGACAACGGTCGCGTGCGAGCGCAGATGTAGATGTGATGCACGTGACCGCGCGGGCACCTGGGTGCCTGCGCAGACTCCGGTGCAGGCACTTGCGCACAAAGAACATGCATGATCAACAGGAAGAGACCCCTAATATGTCGCCAGAAATCCTCTGGTTTGCCCTCCGAAACCCCCAGGTTAGCCCACGGTGGGCCCACTAGTAGCCCATGGCGGCCCCGCCATTGGCCCATGGTTGACATGCCGAATATCAACCATGGGATAATGGTGGACCCACCGTGGTACGAAAGTTCAGAGAGCTGCTGCTGAGAAGTTCATTTCGATAAACACTCAATTTATTGCCGCTTCCTCCTTGTTTGCGGTCAGGGAAACTCGTCCATGTCAAGATTACATGTAGCCTTAAAAGTAGGGTTCTCTGACCGGTTTTTTCGGATTTCAAGGGCATCATTGCCATCAGCGCTTTGAGAAGAATCGGATTCCGTTGACATCTCGGTACCCAAAACAAGCTGACGCACTGCCTTTAATGCCTATATGTATGTACACGGTGATGGGTACTGGTCAAGGAAAAATGAAACCATCCCGAATTCAGCCAACAAAGGTAATCTGCATATATAATATAAAAGTGAGAGATTGTATGTTTGTATGTTTGAATGTTTGTATGTTCCGAATAGAAATCGCGGAGAGTAAACCGATCCGGAGCAAATTTTGCGTGCAGGTCCAGGACATGCCGGCGGAGGTTATAGGATACATTGGCCTGACCTTATCTCGATTTTATTGATTTTTCGCTATTTTTGCCCAGGGACTGGCAGAAACATGCCTACTGGGGTTACTTCATACGCTGAACACAAACATGACAACCGTTTTGGGGTGAGGATATCGATTTATTGATATATCGAATTTTCCCATTTTCGCTCGGGGGCGGGCGAGGGCATGTCTACTGGGGTTCTCCAATGTGTTGAGCAAGAATACGACGACTCTATTCACGAAGTTATCAATTAATTGCTATTATAGACTTTTCTCACTTTCGAGGGGGTGATCACCGAAACGATTATTGCTGCAAATCGATGTACATATTTGTATCCTGATTATCCGCATGAACGTGAAAAGCCAGGGATAGTAAAACTCTCGAGCGAAGCCGGGTAGTAACGATAAGAAACAAATTCTTGTGTTTATTACCAGCATTTTCAGGAATAGGGTTAGCAAAATGCTAGAAATGTTATTGGCAAGATGTTCCGACGCCACTTCCTACTAGTGCTATACTATAATCAAAAATTGATCACCAAACTTTTTGATCAAGTTGCTCGTTATCCATTTGCTCTGTGTTTTTTCTTCATAACATTCATACATTTTTTCTTCATTTCATTCATTTCTTCTTCATTCTTTTTTTCTTCCCCTACAGAAGCTTGAGTTTCTTTAGAAGCTGATTTATGACAGTCCTAGGGACATTTCCTCCGACCTTACCCGGTGGTCTGTACATCAAAGTCCTTTGTATTTTGGCATGTGTATCTACTCCCATACTACACTAGTGCTCTAATCTGCGAATCAAACTCAATTAAATGGCAACCTTAGTGGAAGTGAAAGTCATTCGAGAGACTCGCTGTTGAACAGAGCTTTGACTAATGGGTGACGAATACGCACTAATTAACAAATTGTACTTCGGTTTTCTTACATACAGATTTGTACGTTTTTCTTCGCTGCCTATTTCCTTTTTGTTGCATCTTCCCCCTGTAGCTGCTCTGGGTACAGTCGGAGCAAATGTCCCCCGAACTGTCATAAAGTATCTGTATCAGGTTCTCCTATTAGATGTATTGCGTATATTTCTTGTTTTTTTTTTTTGAAGAGGTAACCACTCCCAATAAAACCATGTCTAAAGCATCATTAGTAGCAAAGATAGGTGCTGTTCTCCTCTGAAGCAAAGAGGTAATTTTTGGTCATCGTTCGGTGCCTTTTTCCTGCTAACACTTTAGTTTTCGCTATGGTAGAGGAACAAGCTTATCTACGCTGCTGCTATCGGGGCGGGGCCATCGGTCCTGCTGCTGTCGGGGCGGTGCCTATCCGTCCCGCTACTGTCGGGCGGTACTAGGTCATTCTGCAACGCAAACGGCGGTGGTGTTACTTTGCAAGATTTTCATTCTGCCGCTGTCGGAGCGGTGAGTTTCTATTCTGCTGCTATCGGGGTGCTGGCCGTTATAGTGCATCGCAACACCTTGGTCGTGTGTCTGAGGAGGAGTGTAGCACCTAGCATCGCCAAAGATTGGCGACTTCATTTTTCACACGTATTGATTGTGGGCGGGCCGTTTTTCAATTCGAATGAAACAATTCAAATCCAAACGATTTCAACGATTTTCATCGATGATGATAAAGGGGTGCAATACTCCCGGCGACGGGCGATCGCCGAAGATTGCGATCGCCCACCGCTAAAGATTGGCGATCGCCAGTCGGTGAAGATTGGCGATCGCCAGTCGGTGAAGATCGGCGATCGCCAGTCGCTGAAGTTTGGCGATTGCCATCGTCGACAGGGATCGACGACGGCGACATTAAACGTTGGCGACAGAGCTTCCTGGTCTTCAGTTTTCAAAACTCGGTCGACTACTACCCATTCAATTGTCACGTAATTACTGTCGTATTGCTGTACGGATCGCCGCTTCATGGTACTCCGTCCAGGATCTCTGTGCCACTCCACCTAAAGCCTAACCTTTCTTGGGAGTGTTCTCCGCAATGAACACTTTGGGGCGCTCTGCAACTTCTAATCTGAGTAGAACTTCCGCGGTGATGCTCTCGTGGCCGCGGCAAGTGTGAAAGCACTTTTTCATAGTATTACAGTTGGCTGACAGACGCGGATACTCACCACTATACTACCGAGGATGGCGCGTGTGGCGCAGTGGTAAGAGGCTCGCTGTGCACGCACACGGTCGATGGTTTGATCCCGCGCCCGTGGCCAACCAAGCCATCCATCCCTCCGGGGTCGGTAAATTGGTACCAGAGGACTCTGGGAGGGTGAAGCACTGACTTGGTTTATCGGATGCCCCCCGCAAGTCACTGTATAGGGCACATACGCATTCAACGCCTCTACGATGCTCCGATGAAGTCGAATGCGTGGCGCATCCCTCGTGACGGGATTGATCAACGCCGACCACTTTATCCTTTATCCACTTTACAGTTGGCTAGTGCTTTGTATAGAGTAGGATTCCATATTTACTAGGTCCCAACTGCAAATTAATTCAGAAACAAAAATATATCCTAGTGCTTCAAGGAATCCGTTGTTCTCTCCCTGCAGGTGCGGACTTAATCGCTGCTGTTGAAGAAGAAAAGGAGTTATGGGACCCGTCCTCCGAAGGGTACAGGCTAAATAATACCAAAGCCAGGTGTTGGTCTAGAGAAAAAAAATTGGGGGCAAAGGGTCACGATAAAAGTGGTAAGTCCATCATACATATGCTGCTACACATTTATTGTGCAGATCAATTCGCAATCGTATCTACTTATTATTAATTGGCAATTCATGTGTGTGTATGTGAGTCTGTACACGAGAACCAGCCAACAAAAACGGAGAATACCTACACCATCGTGTTCAGCGCGTCGAGTTATGTACGGAAAGGTTGCAAATTTTAATTTTTACCTTGATTTACAGGTGTTTCGGGCCACTTTTGTTCAGACATGTTTAGGACCGACTGCTGTGTTTACCACAGTTGGAATGCGTCGAAAACTGGGGGACAAACCTAGAAACGTGTCCAACTGTGGGACGAAGGTGCGCCGGCGTCCAAAAGCGGGGAAATGCCTGCAGACGGGTCCAACGGTGTGATAAGGGTGCGCCAGAGTCCAAAGGTGGGGGCACATCATAAAAAAAACAAGGCACCTTATTTCACTGCCTAATAATTACCCTACTAAATTTTAAGTCGACGAAATGAAAACCACGTGGAAAAATCTACGCGATACATGGAAAAGATTTTTGAATTAGCCAACAGGGTTGGCTTCCCAGCGGCCTTGATTTTTTGCAGAAAGTTTGAAATTCCTCGAATCATCAAAATTTGAGGGGTAAGCGGAGTTTCTTAAGCATAATTCTGACAACTAGAAAGCTTACATTAGTTTGTAAAAAAGATACTTTTAAAAGTGAGACTGTCTTATTTCGAGCCCATTTCAGACGGAACCTCTATGTCGCTCTCAACAGAGGACTTACTTGCAAACGACCACTCAGAACCAGCTCCTTCCGAGACGTGCGATGGGATAGACTCGTGCGAAAAACCAGGTAACAAGCGATCGGCATGTGGAAAACGCCAGTTTAAACTTTAGTTCAGCGTCTGATTGCGGGCCACATCCAGCGGATAGAAAAGTATTAGGGAAAAACCGCAAACGTCTCTACGAGGAAACCTCCGCAAAGTGTGTGAATTTTGTCTATTGCGTTCGTAACCGTGACAAACGGAATTTCTATAGGCAATGTTCGCACGAAACCATTAATGCAATAAAATCCAAGCTCGAGCAGAACATTTCTCACGACAAATTCGTCATTTTCGGTGGGCAGTATGTTGCATAAGAATCATGTCAATAGAAATAATTGATATGTCTTATACACAAAAAATCAGGGCACTTTCAGGAAATTTTGTCGCGACCTATCTCAAAGACCTGCCAGAGCAGGCCGCTGTAGAGAAAATGCGAACAATCAATAAAGTTATGTTCCATCCACATGTTGAACAGGAATATTTGGTACAAATCGTGCCGATTAGCGAACAAGGAGTACTCATGTAGAAATTCTCATTAAAAAAGTTGGTAGTTACCAGTAGAATTTACAATGAAGCTTTATTTTCAACTAGAATGCATTACACAATAAAGCTCAGGCCTTCCTGATTAGCTCTTAGACATTTAAGGTAAAGGTCCGTCAACCTGGTCATAATAGGTAGTGATGCGAGCACGTGCAATTTTGGCTGAGTCTGGCCCACCACCACCACCCATCCGCTGGAGGGCTTCAAAATCGTTTCGCACGGGTGGAAATTTCTGCATCTCTTCAGGGCTGTTTCTTTTTCGCCCCAACAAGTTGCGGAGTGTCTGAGGAATTGCCTTAATATTCAGTGATTTTGTTTCAGCCCTTCATGAATTCACAAGAATCGAAGTTACAATCATTGCAGCTTTCTCTGGAGCTACCTGCATTGGTTCTTGAAATATTTCAAACCGACGGACCAGTATGCCAAACAATATCATTCTTCTCGTTCTGAAAATTTTGACTAGAAGAGGATCGTGGCCCAGAAGACAAATCTCACCTGCTATGTTTTTCATTAAAACGTCTTTTACTGCCTGTGTCTGCTATAGGCACATAACAATGGGCTTGGCCAAACCCACCATCAACCAAGACATGGTATTGAAGCCCTCCAACATTGCCAAGTGTTCGCGTTGGCGGAACTAGGTGATCGTTAGCTTTCAGGAACCTCTTCAATTAAAAGGAGGGGTTAGGGGTTTCGGTCACTATGAGACAGAATCGTGTTGAATTTCTGTGCTCTTCGATTTTTAACTCTTCACACTCACGTTAAAATTTGCATGCATAGGGTGCGGCATAAATACTGAAATACTGTCAATTTCAGTCGCTAGATCCGTCCCCAATAAGATGAAGTTCTCCAGCCTGAATTCTACCCCTAGTATCGTCACTCCTTCTTCTCTATTACATCCGCGTTTCATAACCGTATGCCAATCTTTATCTTCTGTGGTTTTTTTATTGCAGCTGTTTTTGCCAAGATTGATATACAACTTTATTCTCACAACCAGCTTACCTTTCGGCTATCTCGCCTTCGTCAGAGCCTGAAGCAATCTACAGTACAGCTAGCCTATCCTTCCAAAGGCCTCATCCTTATACTAGAATCAATCAATCAGAGCGTAACCCAAAAGTAAAACCGGAAGACAAGGCTGCCCGATGCTCACCTCGGCTTTCGACAGTTCCGTCGAGACACAGACAGCTGACAGCGTGACTGCACTTCCAGTGATGTATATGTGAGCAGTATATTAACAACCCGCCTGCAGATCAAAATCTGCACAGATCCTGATAAAGAGCCAGCTCGTTCGTAATAGCGATACACTCATCCTTTCTGTTCATTTTTGGGCTCTTAGCGTCAATCCAACACGCTTTTAACGTTTCGGGCGCTATGATCTTAGGTTCTGTTGACAAAATCAAGACTCCAATTTGGATTTCAGAGTTTTCATGACTCAATCTGCGATGCCTTCCCAGTGAGGTACAGATTTTTAATTTATTGAGCCCATCCAAATCTTCTTTTATCCGTATACGAAGGGGTCGTCCCGTTTCTCCCACGTACTCATCCCCACAAGACTGGCAGGTGATGAGATAAACTACTCCCGACATCATACAGTTACCATTCCTCCCACGTGGACAGGTAACACATTCACGCATTGTGCAGAGCCTATCATATGCAAGATTGCGGACCAGCTGCCGTTTCAAGTTTGTGGGTGGTATATCAACAACCCTGACCACATCTTGTAGACCCACCCTACGAAGACTTCTTCTCACCGCGCTGCTCATTTCTTCTGAAATGAAGGGGAGGCAAAACAAAACGAACAGAACGAAAAAAAAAACACAGAAGATAAAGATCAAAATGCCGAGGTTCAAAGAAAGTCAAACTTGGAACTTATGCCAACCTTCCACGTTATAACACGTCCGAATTTGGAAACAGCTGACTTCCTATTATGAAGCCCAATGGAACAATCTTGTTTCTTGGTCGCCTATCATTTGCAGCAACATCACTACATCGTCCAACTTGCACTACAAAGCTCTGCTGCTGAAGGGATATTTTTACCTGCATGCCACGCAAGTGTCGCATTTCCACATATTAGAAAAATCCATAAGAAACGGGTTTTATGCCGAACTGCGAGAAAAAACGATTAGGTACACATCAACTGATAATCTTTACAGAAGGCAATGATCGCGCTGGTCAGGAAGGAGGTCCAGACAGAACACTACAAGCACCAGAGACTGCATGTTCTCGACGATGTGCATTACCATGAGAGAAAGCAGAATTTAGTGATGCTCCTTGGAGGACCGTGAGAGGGCTGCAAGAGGTGGGCATCTTCGAACGTTGATCTACGGTTCAATGCGCTGCGAAGCTTTATTAGTAAAAATTGCTCTGTACATGCGCAGTCCCCCATGACATCAGGAGGAGCAGAAAGGATCTCTCTTGCCGGTCTCGTTTGAGCCTTATCGTCATTGAAGCTGAGGCTCCTGAAAGCGATCTCAGGCTCGAAGTTGGCGCTGAACAAGAGATGGAAGAACAGCTCCTGGTTAAAAAACTAGGATATTTTAGCAAAGCAAGCATAGCTAGTAGTTCAGCCACGCACGATGGGCCTGCTAGGATTGCAGGGCTTTAAGAAACGATTCGCAGAACAATTGACCACTGTTGCTCAACTCCACGAACTCATCCCAGCAGAGAAATGTTGTTAAAATTTCGTTGATGGTATGGATGTGCCTATTGATGAACATGAAAGTGTTGATATGCTTTATTTTCCCTCGTTGACATAGCACATTGAGTTAACCCCTATTTAACATTCTTATCATCTTATTCTGACCGCCCGTTGTTACTACTCTGCTCAGCACTGATGTCGGAAATAATGAACCTTCATTGTTTTCGTGCTGATTCACTACCATCAGAGGTCACCTCTAATGTTACTCTATTCCTTAATAATTTTTTCTACCCGTGCATGCGGTGCTTGTTGCACTTGGTGATCGGCAGGGCCCAGTGAGCCACCGATGGCCAGCGCACCCTTATCACACCGTCCAACGATGTGATAAGGGTGTGCCGGCCTCCGAAAGTGGGGGAACGCCTGCAGTTGGGTCTAACGGTGTGATAAGGGTGTGCCGGTGTCCAAAAGTGGGAGAACGCTCAGAGACGGGTCCAACGGTCCTACACAAGGAAGGACGTCGCTAGCCTGTTGCACAGCTGTGGAAAGGGCGCATCGGAGCTAGAAAGTTCGAAGGTGCAAAAAACGAGAGCTTTGGTAAATGAGGAACGGCCGGCGTGGTGTGAGGGAGATACCGCATGAAGGCAACGCGAGCACGAAAAGAAGCCTGAGAGTCCGGCGTCAGCCGGACGATTAGGCTGGTTAATTAAACTTTGAGAGCCCAGCGTGAGCCGGCCAGCCAGAATTGTATTATACATATAAGCCGGACGGCCGATCAACATGGTGTATCTTATACCACAAAATCTTGGAGATGTGTGGCGTAGGGGCAGTTGCACGAAAACCGTTTTTGTGGATGGTCGTTGCGACGGCGTTGCTGTGAAGTATGCCTCTAGGGCAATTTAAAATATCCCCAGACTTCGCCAGTTAACGATGAATCGAAATGAATCGGCGATATAAGAGATAAGGGTCGTGGAAATGATATGCATCGATCGCCACGTTACATCGCCGTCGATCGCTGCCAAACGGAGCTCATCACCTCTTTCGCCTGCAGTCCCCTACTTCACTTTATCCAGGTGGCGACCGCCGGCGGTCGTGGCGAAGTCTGGGGATACTCTTATCTTATACTAGATGCGTGTGACTGACGCGCGTTCGACTATATAATGAAGAATAAGGGCCAGTCGTAGTCGCAGCCCAGATGCACGCGTTCACGACCTCGGAACGGCCGCGCGTTCTTTTTTTTTATTAAGAATTTCATGCCGCGTTGACAAGTATTCGTAGGAAATCTTTCCCATGGCATACCCATAAGCTGCGTTAGTAGTTCATCGGAGTCCGATCTCGTCGTGTAGCAGAAAATCAGTATCCGTGTACTACGGATCGTTGCGTATCTTTTGTTATCCGACCAGATCCGACTGAACTATAAAAGCAGCTACAGTGACGCTATGCGAACGTTCACTACCACACGCTTTGTGCAACTGTTTCACCGCCAACACGCTATCCAACACAAATTGTGTGATAAAATATGAGAACTTGTAGCGTTTTGTTCTCGCAATTTTCATTCATCTTCTTACCATAAGACATCGCTTTGGATCGTGGTGAGATTTTTAAAAATCTTTTCTTGAATTCTTGATGGATACCACTACCTATTTATGAGAATAATTCCCGTCCTGCACTCCCGATATTCCGGGTGTTTTTGGGCTTCCGATTTCCGACCTCCGAGCTCCGAATTCTTGAATCTGACTTCCGCTCACCCTTGAACCGCAACATAACACATGACCCACCCATCGGGTCACCCTATCGGAACCCTCCTTCATATTCAACGGCGGTCGTGCCTCTTTTGAGCCTGCATTGAAAATGCACGCAAACTGAGACCAGAAGAAGCCCCTTTAAGATCATACGCGCGTAAAACCACCAAGGGGAAGCACTGCTCCTTCCTTGAAAAATTGTTCTCATCATGATAAGCACTTATACTAGTTTTGATTTCATAACTTTTGATTTATTTAATTTTTATACTGAGTTTCTTTAAAATCTTAAAGCATGAACCATAAAAATAACTCAGTTGAAGTGCGAACAAAATAAGAATGTATCAAACACCCATGGATCGCAATCGTGACAAACAAATCGAACAATACAAGTAAATAGTGAGGCAGGAATCGTATAGTCCGAAGATAAGATTAGAATTAGATGGCATAAGTGATCAGCGAATGCAAACGCGTTACTGAATATATCAACAAGAGCAGCTCATCTACTAATAACTTATGAAACTATGCTTGGTATTCTATTCCTCCTTGCTATCGTCCACAACCATGAACAACTTCTGCACAACAACAGTGAACGAGGCTGAAACAGAACAGCATTGCGCGTAGATGAAGCAACAGACCCAGCGTTTAAACTGACCAGAAAGACTTTCCACGAATTTAGGTTTGTTCTTCCAAGCAATGAAAATCAGGTAAACAGGCACCGCGGATAACATAATCATGAGACCGATGGCTGAAATAGGCTGCCCAATTAGGAAATGACGTGGTAGAAAGTCTCACAAAAGGGCCTACCAGTATCCTTGGGCGCTGCCATAATTGGAATCACGACTAGTGCAGCACATCCAAGCATGAAGATGGCGGGCCATACTAGAGGTACCTGAAGTGTCACTGAACATATTCATAGAGTAAGTTCATAACAGAAAGGATTTGCTCCATAATTCATCAAGCAAAACCAAAAAAAATGGACGACCTTGATAGGCCTAGGGGCGTCAGGCATCTTCTTCCGGAGGTAAAACAGTGCAGCAATTGCTGCTCCAATAGCAAGCCAGTAGGTGATTTGAATGTAGTTGATCAACGAATAGACATTCTTCGACAGAATCAGGTACGCCAATGAAAGCACACCCTGAAATAATGTGCATATGTGTAACCTATGCATATAAGGTAAAGTTTTTTTTTCTGTTTTGCTATTAGGACCGCATGCATCATTGAGATTACCCACGATGCGCGTGCTAACACCACATAAGCCCACCTGATCGTTAACACATCCGTCAATAAATTTACCCTCAGCGATACGTCCAAGCACTGAACCCTGACTTCCCAATGCTATCACCGTAATTCTAGCGGTATAAGATTGCTCATCTTTCCAATCATGCACGCGGGCCCAGATGACTGCGTCATCAAAGGCAGCATCCAGGGGAAATTTCGTTCCAAACATTTTGAAAGTTTTGAAGAACCCTGGGTTTAAGGAGTATTTTCCCCGTACAAGCTACACTGCAAGTGTCCCCGCACCTATTTACAATAAGATCGCTCAGGACCAGACGGACCTGTTTCTCAGCTGAGCGTATGCGTTTTCATAGTTACATTCGGTTGCTTTAGAACACCGAACTCTCCCTGGGGCGCGCGAAACATCGATTATCAACTGATCTGCTCGCCAAACCATCGTCCTCCTCGAATGAATGGCGTTGTTAAGCCCTGGGAATCACTCCTACGTCCCCAATCTTCAAATGTTTTCTGTTTTTAATATATGCAATTCTTTAGCATTAGTTCTGTACAGTTATTATGGCTCATTGACTAGTATGAGACCCAGCTTATGACGATGTTTCAATTTTCCATCATTTCTCCCTTGTTTGAGAATTCCATGATGTTTTGATTTTCAAGCGATGTCTTTCATAATTCTTACTAATTTCCCAATGATTATTTCTTTTGCTGCGGCGTAAGGAGGCTGTAGTCAGGGAAAAATAACTGATTCTGCGAAGGTCCGCCTGAGGAAAAGACGGCCTTATCGATCTTTGGCGACCGGTCCTCAACATATGTCTCGCGCAACTCGACCACCCCTGTTGAATGCAAGGTAATTATGAACTTCTAAAAACAGTTTTTCCAATTCTAATGGAACGTTTCTTTCTCAAGAACGTGTTGGGTACCCTCGATACCTCCGAAATATGCTGAGATCTTAAATTCAGAAATTTCCGTGGGTGCTGCCTCTAAAGCGAACTCAGCGCAAGACTACACAAGGATTCGTCTCCTCCTCCCAGAATGAATCTCGAAGTTCCAAATAAGCACCATCAAGTTAACATATGTACATAGATGACAAGGACGACGTACTGGGACGGCACATGCCACATCTACAGTCAATACATATAGGGATTTCATAAGGCTCAAATGAGGGAAATTCAGGTGTCCTTCGCTTATGCCGTGGCACTGCCTCAAATACAGTGAAGGCGCACAATTAACGTCGATGGTGTGCATTTTCGTGGACGCGGGAAGCACGCAACGCGCATGCGCCGCTCAAGCGGGAATCGCCACCTTAGTGGCGAGTGAAGGTTTTTTTTTTCAGTATTTTCTCATATTTGATGAAAACCATAAAAAAGTCCTATGGCTTGCTGTCGCGGCGAGGATTCCCGCGCTAGCGACGCGATCATGTCGTTTGCTTCTCGAATTCGCGAAAAACGCACTAGCTTCGGCGCTCATCTTATGCAGGCATTCAATAACCGAAACCGACGATATCTGAGCCCAACACTCATGTCAGTATTCCTTTTTTTCAAAAATTATCGATAAACTCACCATGACTATCACAGCTGGAATCGGCGTTCTCGTGTTTTTGTTAATCATCGTGAGAACCATAGGCATTTGCCCTTCTCGCGCTCCGACGTAGAATAACCTAAACAGGGAAATCAACATTGGAGTAACCAGTTTAATTTTGCTGAGATTGCTGAAATCTGAACCTGGATGATGTGAAAATCACTCCGTTTGCGGAGCCGATTGTTGAGCAGGCGACGAACAGTGGCATACAAAATGCGAACGGTCCGAAAAGCTTATTCGCGAACAACTGAAAAAAGCAGTTAGTAGGTAGCTATTTTGAAGTCCTTTAGATGAATGATGATGTCCCGTAAATCAAGAACGATATGTATAAGGAGTACTCAAAAAAATGCTCACCACAGCTACTGCAGGGCTTTCGAGCATTTCATCAGGTGAGATTGCAGTGTAAAGGGCAACATTCGTGAGCACGTAGATGATGGTACATGTCGAAATGGAGATTGCAATAGCCAGCGGGAGATTCCTACAAATAATCTAAGTTTTCCCTGCTGCTTCACTCCAATTACACCGGAGCAGCATGGAACTTTCTGACTTCTTAGGTCATCCTCCTCATTTCGTTCTTTTCCGAAGAGTAACTCCTTTTTTCTAACAGGATCAGACAACATACCAGAATTTTATAACTTTTCGATGAAACACGATGTTTCACGACAACTATCATCCACATTATTCTTCATTGTTAATTTTGTTATGCTTATGTATTTTTTTATCACTGCGTGATTACAAATATAGAAGAACTGCACAAAAATCTTTAAAATCATCAGTTACATAGTTCAGCAATTATGTAGCTTGCAGAATGTCGATCTTTACTCTAAAGGCTTGCATTGTTCAAAATGAATTATTTTCCGAAACTGCTACAGCGCGTGACCGAGCTCGGTTGTTCAACAGATGGCATGTGCGAGGATGGGTTGACAAGTTTTCGAAACGACAATGGAAACAAAATTTCAGCCAATTCTTCAGATTTCTTCGGATTTAATCAGTGGCCTGATCCCTTTTCGATCCTTTTCCCATCTCTCTAAGAACGATTCCTCCAAAATTCTCAAAATAATCGCATACGCAGAGTCAATACCTACTCGCCACTTCATCATAATTTCTCTCAGACATGGGGAATTTGAGGTTCATCGACAGGTATGAGTACTGAAAATCCAATACAATATAACAAGAGAATGCGTGAATGTTCGGGCAGCGGGGACATTTTATTCTTAAAATTTTCCGCTCAAGAAAGGGAAATGAGAAAAATTTAATGACGTTTTAAATTCATTGTATTATCAATCTCTGGATGCAGACGCAATTACTTGACTTGAATGACTTGTCAGTAGATGTCACTGAACATTAACATTACATTGACACGAGGATATTTGTAGAAATGTGGTCATTCCATGAGTTTTTAATGTCCCTTGAGACCCTCTGAATATATTGGGTTGGGCAATAAGTTCGTGCGGTTTATTCAACTTGAGTTCTCACTGAGAATCAAAATATGTTCAAATGCGTGTTATATATGATTTTGTAGCCCTTTGTTTTCTCTTTACAAATATTCCTACCTATTTCCTCAACACGTGCTACAATCGTTTTCTGAATGTGACCCTCGAAATCGGCTAGGAAGAACATCTCCGACGCTTACTACAGTTCCACCTCAATCGCGGATCGAATGCAGCTCGAAAGGTGACGTGTATTTATGAGGTCCAAAAAGAAGCCATTACTGCTGGAAAGGCGGCACAGAAGCAGATGTCCGCCTCTGAGAGGTGAAATTTAGCCAGGGTTAGGATTCATGATCGCATAACCAAGCAAACCCAGGCTAGCAAACCAACTTTCGCGTCCTGGGTCTCCTCTCGCTGCGTAGTCTGTGCAGGACCATCCACGCTAACCACCGTTGGTTTGCGTGGTTAACGTTTCATGAATCTCAGCCCAGGAGGATATCCCTCCTCTGAATTTAGAGTTTTAAGGACAATGAGTCATTTATCCACTAGGTTTTGCTGTAGATGTAAAGAAGAATCACTAGAATGTCAAATCTTAGCAACAACTAGGTTCAAGTGATTCATTTTGCCAAAAAAAAACATCGAAGGGCTCAATTTGAGGTTATCCCTCATATTAAGAAGGCGCGTCTCTTCTGGGCAAATTCCACCAAAACGAGAACCGAGATGCTAGAATTGAAGGTAATTTTACGCATGCGACCCTTGCAAGCCTAAAGCTATCTCGAACCAGTTATTCTGTTTATTTTCTTTGGCATTTTCTCGAATTCTATTCAAGAGTTGCAGTCGAGGGTCGCAAATATAGTCATCTCAGAGAATGTGGTTTTTCATGGAGATGAAAGAGGGGAGCTGCTCCGTCTCTAGTGGTATTAATAGCGGAGGAAAGGTGCTATATAAATCACTTTTTGTGATTGATGCTGTATGTGAGAAACACTAGTTTTGATGCCCACGGAAAACCGCACGAACTTATTGCCCAACCCAATATTTGTTTATTTCTATAACATACCGCAAAAAAGGAATCTATACGAAAGGAAGACCCTAGAAACATTGGTGCTACCTTTCTGCGTCTTATTTTGAGATGTTTCTTCATGGAATTGAAATGAGACCTCTTCAAAGCGCCTCAAAGGCTAGTCGTGAAAACTGTACATTAGGATGAAGACTTTCAAATATCTCGGAGTTATTGCCATATTTCTGTCACATTTCAAATATGATTTAAAACGAGTACATTAATTCGATTCAACAACGTCCGTGTATAAGTTCAGCCGAGACTTACCCTTCCTCCCCAGCCCTCGTGGTCCGCTGAACCACCCTTGCTCAGCAAGGCGCGGAACCTTGGTCGAGTGCTATCCACTTTGTGGATAATGCGAAAGCGTCTCATCTCCTTGTCTTCAAGCGTCCATACAAGTCTGATGAC
>JARK01000226.1:17196-28260 GCA_000688135.1 Ancylostoma ceylanicum | reverse complement strand
GGGGGGGGGGCGAGCCGGATGGTCTGATCCTAGAGAATTAGTCCCTTAGAGATCCCGTGTTGCCCTCGCCTCCAGTGTTTCGGAAACGGGCTGTCGTGACAGACCAAACCAAGAAGACCTCGCACCCCATGATCAGTGATGACAAAGTGGTTAGGATATCCGTGGTTAGGAAATAGATACAAAGTATCATACTCACGAAATTTGAATACCATTGCACTGTTACATCAAGCATTTCGTACCCTTACATTCTACAGCAAGTGTTTAAATAGCTGGATACCAGGGTGAAGTGAGTAAAGTGACGGCAACAAGCAATGACAAGTGCGTCCATAAGCGAAAACTTGAGAGAAATAGGATATAATTTCCAGTAATTCAAAATGAAGGACATTGAAGACCATGACATATCTGACAATGAACATGGCCACGGATGAGAACGAAGAACGTTTCCAACGATCTTAGAGAGAGTAAAGGTCCCGGGACTCATTAAGCATACGGGAAGAACTTCCCTGTTGAATTTATCTATTTACCTGCTTGTTCAACTATTTATTTATTCTATCTGTACTAAATGTGTTTGTGTCCAATGAGCAGCGCTTCGCCTCAGCAACGCAGCGCCTGTGCCATCCGTCAACTAATACGGCAGAGACTATAAATGGCGTATCTGTGTAAGACCACCAACTACGTTAGTAGTGTAAAATTCTTTTTAGAATTTGTGCAGCTCCAAGAAATCGTCGAAATCCTACAAGCGAACAAGTGTTACCTACATCCTCGGTTTCTTTTTCAAGGTTTTCCCCTACTAACTCCAATAAACAGAAGCAACGCAGAAGAGAGTGCACACATTTTGGCGAGAACAGCAGCAAAACCTATCTTTTCTCTTTTTTGACATTGGAACTTCTTCCTGCCTAGACGGAAACCTGTACGAAAAATCACGGCAAAAACTGTCGTTTTGTGTGACGAGAAGAGATCTCTTGCGACCTATCAGATGAAATCGTAGCTGTTGTAATACGACCCATCAGCAGTTCACAGGGCGTTTGAGAAAATTTACATCATCTTCACCTAATGCAACCAAACCCTGACTCGTTGCATTTATAGACAAGACTTTGGATACTCACCTCTTTGGATTCTGGAGCTCTTCTACGATGAAATTAAGGAAGTTCCAACCGGAATATGCGAACAGACCCGAATAGAACGCGATTGATATGGTTGAGAAGTCTCGAGAGGTATTCTCGAAGATGTTTTCGAAAGATTCGCGATACTGGGGTTTTCCTGCAACGCTCTCATGTCAGGTTTTAAACTCAGCGACCACAGCCACGTACCTGTCACCAGCAGCACCAATCCGGTACCGATAATCAGCACCAGCGCCAGCACCTTCGCGATGGTGAAGAAATCCTGCACAAATGTGGCGGCACGAACGGATATACAGTTCACTGCTGTCATCAATACTGAAAATAGAACGGAAATCACCTAGGGATTACCCAGCTACAGCAGTAGCAACAAGAACATTACGGAATGGCATTTGTCGTACCTATCAGCAGAATAGCAAGAAGTTCTGGAATACCATCTGGAGGATTGCAATCCGGGTAGAAAGGTCGAAGAATGTAGATGGCAAACGTCAACGCGACGATCGTGACCGTGCATGGCCTAAACGGATTTGTTTCATAAGGATCATAATTTCATTCACTACATTACTCGTTACTTAGGTAGTTACGCTCCGTATTTTCTGTGTAAAGGTTATTTCTCTCATCCTGTAATCTACCTGTTAGCTATTCTAGTAATCCAGCTGACCCATTCCGCCGTTTTAATTACAATTATGACCGAATATTCGTATTCGAGGCCGAATGAGAGGAGGAGAACTACTAAGGATGGCACGTACCGTCACAGAACTGTTCTTAACATTTGGCCCCTTAGAGTTTGCAGTGTCACTTCCACGCCCGTCAAATCTAACGTTGTTGCAAGAAACGTGAAGTGAAAATGGCATGACTACTTGCTTCGATTAATCAAGGGTAAAATCAGCATGTTTAGGTGAGCGAACCGGGTCCGCGAGGTGATTATTTCGTGATCCTCTTAGCGCCAACTTTTGGAGAGCCAGAACGCATCGGTATTTAGTTGCTCACCTGACGACAATTGCTTCAATCCACAGACGAACAAACGCGAGGAATGGACCGAAAGCTTCCATGATGTACGCATAGTCTCCGCCAGATTTTTTGATCAGTGTACCTGAAATTGTTCTGGAGATGAATTGATACTTACTGTTTTCAATGTTGCTACAAGCTAACGATCTACTGCAAACTCGAAAAACATAGAAGAGAAGAATGGCAGGGCTGAAGACACATACAATGGGTTTGGATCTCCTTCAGATTCTAACTCACCCAGTTCAGCGTAGCAGTAGGCGCCAATGGCAGTGAAAGCGCCGGATGCCGTCCAGACTATCAGCGACATACCAACGGAGCCAGCCTCTGCAAATATGTTATAATCTTGAGCTCCGTTGCGATTAAGGCATTTTCCCTGTGCCCACAAATTCAGATCTGACGGAAAAATGAACCGACGATCACTGGTTCGAAATCCAGAATCACAAAAATAGCTAATATGCATAAAAACCTCAAACGTTCATTTGAACTTTCTACGCGCCAGTAACTTCACTACGAAGCGATCTTGGTGTGTTTCAGCCAACAGCTGGATTAAAAAAATCGAGATATGAATGGATGGTACAGCATCCATTGGAGGTGATGTCCCTTCAATGTCTGCAAAGGAGAGTCCGCTAATCGTAGGAAGTATGCCATCTTCATATTCGACGATCACAGTCACGGGCCAGACAAGCTTTCCAGTCCCCCTTCATGCGCCATATTGGTACTATTTCACTTGGAAAATTTGCAGAACGCGTGCACTTAGCACCTCAACTTGCCCCTTCCTTCTCATTTCAAACTATGTTATACCATGACAATTCTTTTTTTCTGCAAATGTGATTTGAATCCAGGTCCCCAGTGTGATGAAGGCCCTAGATTTTTCCCACGCCCGCTGGCTGGGAATTTTTACTTCCTCATTGATAGCAATATATCTAGATATACCAACGTTCATATCCGTTACACCACGTTTATCTCAGTTCCCCCACTTCAAAACAGCGAAGCCTTCCATACATCCGATGTTGGTAAATTGAGTCTGGAAAGCTAAAGCGCTAACCTGGTATAAATGCCCATCAAAAGTTAACTTACAGAATATATGGATTTAATTACCTCTACGAATTCTAAGATGAAATGAGTGCCTGGCTTATCCCACGAATGGGATTTATTAACGCCGACCAATTTACTACTTATTTTCAGCCATGACCAAGAACTTTCGTTCAATGCTTTCTCTTCAATCTAATATGTAGAAAGACAAAAAAGAGAAAAATTATTGCGATCAAGTTGCACATCAATTTTAAGAAGTTCTGCGTTATTCACACCGGAAGCAACGTTGCAACACTTCTTAAAAATCGTTCCGAAAATGACTCCCAAAGTTTTAGTTCTTAAAAATACATCAACGTCTGCCAGCCCAACAACTATTTTTGAGCTTTCCGTATGAGTTGTTGTTCGAAAAATACGAAGTTTCGGTTAGCTGCCCCGATTTACAGACACTTTTTTTCATGACGAATTCCATCACCTGTTTTTACTCCATTTGTCTTTTCGCTGACGTACTGTCTCCATCTCGTCTCCATATACGCGCTGGCTAATTATTCATTTTTCTTTTTCGTTATCTGTTTACTTTAGTTTACTTCGTGGGCGACGAGGAGGACAACGTCAGCGACTTTTTGTACCAGTTCACCAAAACAGTGCTCAGCCCATTTGGAACCTCGAGCCGGATCGGATTCTCAAAGGAAAAAGCATTAACAGCCATAATACATTCCCTCACTGCGTCCAAGCGCAGCGACGAAACTTTCCAATTGATTATACTGCAAAAAGAAGCGGTGCTATTGATGGATGAGCGTGCTCAACAGTGTATGGAATTCAACGCCCACCATATTAGTGTCATGTCCAATTATTGTTTTTCGCTAACCAGAAATGAAGGCAAAAAGGGGAACAAGACACGCTGATAATCAGCACTATAACTTTCAGAAGTTAGCTAATATGAACGGACACATGATGCATCGATGGAAACGGAACGAAACAGGGAAGTGGTGCGCATAATTATGATTTACGACATATTACGGCTACTTTGCGACTTTTTACGATTTACGATTTGTGAAGAAAAGTCCAGAATTCGTGATTTTCGTGATTTTATAATTGACGAGGCGGAGAGGCGTATCCCTCACAGCGATAGTGTTGATCGAATAGAAATCGAATATATTTAGTTAATCTGAATAACAATTCAAAGATCCATCCCAAAAAATCGACTAGTTCAAAAACACAACGCTTCACAGGCGTTATTTTCGTTCACTCAAAGATATGGGGTCTCCCTTTCCTGAACCATTCAATTTATCCACCTATTCGAAATCGAGTATTCGAAGATCGAATGTATTAGGTTGAGACAAAAGTCCTCGGACAATATGGTAGTGATGACTTCTAGGAACCATAACTCAGCAATGAGCCAAGTAAATTGAACGCGCGAGGTACCTTTCGATAGAGTATGAAAGGCTCTTCAAACTGCATACTAACAAACATACCGAACCAGCCCTTTGACTGCCACTGTGCGGCGCAGAAACAAGCCGTCGCCACTCCACTTTCGCAACTCCTTACTATTTCTCCATCTATTTGGTCAAGAACACGCGGACATCAGTAGACGTCTGGAGGAAGTTTACAAGGGGAATGCCTCCGTCAGAGCTACAGGCTAGAAGTGACACTCGAACTTCGTGTTGGGCAACTATTCCATCGAAGACAAAGACAGTTCGGGGAGCCCGATGGAGTCAGATTTGGACTTGCTGTGGAGACAGGTAGAAACCGATCCACATCAAAACATTCAAACTGGCAGTCGCTGTTGCGATGAGTCAGATCGTGGTTGTTCGTCGATTGAAGTCGACCGGCAAGGCGCGAAAACTCAGTGGATGTGTACCACATGCTCTGATGCAGTATGACATATACCGCTGCGCTGATGTGTCACTTTCTGTTCACACGCTGAAGCAAACCCACACGTGGTTTGAGTAGCCATTCACCAAGGATGAGAAGTAGATTTCCTACTCTAACGTTTACCGTCGTGCCTGCTGGATTGACAAAGGTGCGTGTGCAGGAGGCATCCCTAAATCCAACGTACACGCCGAAAAGGTTATGCTCTGCATCTGGTGGAGCGTACACAGCATCCAATGTTGGGAGCTGCTTGGCGAGGGACCTACAGTGACCGCAGACGTCTACTTTGAGCGACTGAGGAATTTGAAGGCAAATCTCGAAAATTGGCGCCCGCAGCAGCACAAAGTATAGTTCTGTCACGACAGCGTCCGACCACACATTGCAAGATCGGCCAATGCCGAAAGAATGAAGTTCGGATGCACCATTTTACCACTCCCACCGTATTCCTCAAACCTGGCTTACTCGGATTACCACCTTTTCCCGCATCTCCAACGTCATGTCTTTGGTCAAAAATTTCAAATCCGCGACGACATCAAAATGGCACTGGAGCACTTCTTCAAGAAGCGGTCCCCAGCGTTCTGGAGCAGGGGCACCTACGATCTGCCTAAACGTTGGCAGAAGACCAGCGATGCCTTTGGGGCATGCCTCAAATGTTCCACAGTTATCGTTTGAAAATTGCAAGAGAAACAAAAATATTGTCAGTTTGTCCGAGAACTTTTGACTCAACCTAATATAATACCTAACGCATTATTCGGTCAACACATTACTAACGGCTCAGAATTAGGGAGTTCACAGCAGGGTTTCCGGTAAGTAAGCAGCGAATCACCCATACCGCTGTAATCAGCAACCCTGGCAACTCTGAAAAACTTCAAAAATCTTCGAAGTGAGAAGATCATTCCTTAGGGCAACGCACCTACATATTTTTTTCATCTTTTGTTTTCTGTGTTTCTTCTATATCCATAGTGGTACTACATGTATTCCATATGTTTTACGATCTCTGAGCTAAGAATTTTGATAATAACATCCCTAATTAATTGTAGCTTGTATCACTAACCCGTGCTCAGAAAGAGTAAACCAACTCTGAATCAACCTTGGAATTTTAACTAATTTTAACAATCAAAATCTTAATGCGACATTTTTATACCAATTTTCCTTACAAAAGAACGGATTTCTGGACAACTTTTCTGGAGATTTCGAGATGCCCGTTGCGACAGCCAGCACAAAGAGTTGGAACCTTAGATTCGATCGATACCACCGCTGCCATTGCAGGGTGCACATCGGCAACTCTTTGTGATAGCTGTCGCAACAGCTTAGAACTCTCCGTGAAAGAAGAGGTTCAACGCAAGTTTTTCGGCATATTTGCAAGAGTATATGATATAGCCTTGTGATCAGTTTCTTCCTGAATTTCCTCTGATGATAAAATCTCCAAATATATCAAGAGAAGAGACATTGTTTCCAACTTGTTTTGTAAACGTGCCTCACTATACCGGAGACGACAACAAAAATTGCAGTAACATTTTATTTTTGATGAAGCACCGGCCATCTCCCTAAACGATGAGCATTTCCTCCACGCTCGTCAAAAAGGAGCGTCAAGAATCAGGGTCTGCGGAATTTCTGGAACAGCTGATGCTGAATTTTGGTTCCAGCAGTTCACACGAATTCTAAATACGCAAAATTCTCAAAAAGATTTCTAAGGTGGGATTCTGCCCCTGAGCAAACAACATCCCACTGTCCAATATTTCAGTTCGGTGCCCGCTTCTGTTGGTCGCACCGTGCAGACATGCAAACAATGTACTGCAGTCGGGTGCTTTGAAAAAAAAGTGATTTTTTTCAGGCAATCACTACCAGTCATGGCTGATGTCCCTACACCGCCTTTTTTCTTCGTGTTTAAGTTGAAGGGCTCGGTCCTGAACTGGTTCTTGTATCTAATTTGCTTGGCTCGGGAATAGAGCTGCTTCGTTAGCCATAGAAGTGTGTGTGTCTGCCTTTCTGGTTTTCGGTGAACCCATCAAATGATTCTTGTGAACCTTTTTAGGAAAGATACTGACTACATATCATTTTTGTTCTTTTGCTAAGTTCTTTAGAGTGGGCGAAAACGCTAGCGCAAAAAAAGGATTTAGAAGACAAGTGAAGGCGTCGCGTTCAATTCTAATCATTTATACTAGGCGTTTAGAAGCAACTCACGTTCCTGCACACCCGTAGGTGAGACGAAGATACCCGATCCGATGATGCATCCGACGATAATGGACACCCCGTTGAACAGCGTCAGCGACTTCGCCAGCCCCTTGTCGGTGTCGCCTTCCTCTGTGTCTCCCTCGACCTGTAACGAGTGTGATGTGAATGCGAAGCCCTTCTGCCGTCTTCCACGACGTCGGGTGTTCAAGGCTCGGAGCGAGAACGCGTGCGCGCGAGACACTGTGTTCCACTGATGTGGCGGTCACACAGCTTACAAGTAAAAAACCGGGAGAGAGCGAAACGTAGGCGGTGGAAGAGGCGGTAACTCTGGCCGGATTTCACACCAATTCCTATCGCTATATAAAAGCGATTTCATAGTTTTGTCGTCGGGACGAGGACACAAGTGCATGGAAGACACAAAAATTAAGGTGAGAGCAGTGTTTTTGCCACTTTCGTTCTTATATGGTGATATTTCTGTATTTATTGGAAGCCTTGGTTGTCGACCGCCGCCTTTCAGGCGTACCGCTTCGTCGGCTATGCCGCCATCGCCATTTCATTCATATCTGTATTCTCTGTCTGTGCCACCCTGCCTATTTTCTATATTTACGTCACCAATGTTCGGAGGAGCATGCAAATGGAGATGGCTGTCTGCAAAGTCACCGCCAGGAATGTCTTTTCTGAGGCTTCAATCCTTTACCATACTCCCTTGAACCGAACGACCCGACAGGCTACCTATGAAGCCCGGGACGACGGTGGAGCATGTAGTGGCTGCTGTTTGCCAGGACCGCCTGGAGTGCAAGGTGCACCCGGCAGGCCTGGAAACCCAGGGGTCCCCGGAGCGCCGGGAAGGCCAGGCAACCCTGGACGACCTCCGCAAATCCCCTGTGAGCCAGTCACACCTCCACCTTGTCCTCCATGTCCGCCTGGCCTACCAGGCCCTCCAGGACCTCAGGGACCGCCTGGAAATCCTGGCCCGATGGGAATGCCAGGAAGTATCGGACCTGACGGCGAAAAAGGCGAGCCTGGTGAGAAGGGTCCTAATGGTATGCCTGGACCTATGGGCAAACCTGGACCGAACGGAGAGCCTGGAGAAAATGTCCAAACTGGACATCCAATCCCAGGAGAACGTGGACCGCCTGGACCTCGTGGTCCTCCTGGACTACCGGGACCGCCCGGTAAAAATGGAAACGTGGGTCTTTCATATCCCTACTTGTTTTTTGAAAGCATTCCTGGCATTTTCCCTTTCGTTTACATATTTCACAGCAGCTCATTTGATATGCTTTCGCCGAAACATTTACCTAGTGCTTACCCATGTTCTACTTTCTCTATTAATCAAAGAATATCTGTTGTCTATTACTGGCCAGTTCCACTTCCCAACGAGTTCAGCTTCTACAAATTTATGATCGAAACTCTATCAGCATCATCTATTGTCGTAAAAGTTCTTTTCAACAGAAAGCCCATGCCATTCGTTCCACTAAGCATCTTGTTCAACAGTGGTTGGGGAAATTCCGCTTGAACTTCCTCTGTGTAGCTGATGTTTGATTCCAAAAAGGGGGAGCTTCCACTATCACCAGCCAGCCACTAGGATGTCTCTGTTTAGAAAATGGGTAGGGATCCCTAGCTGTTTTTGCAACTTAGAAATTTATTACCATGTATTTCAACTAATTGGTTTTAGTGTCTGCTGCAAAAAAGGTCCTAATTGTTCTTCGCGTTTAGGAAGGCGCTCCCGGAGCGGACGGCGTCAAAGGTCCTCCCGGAGCACCGGGCAATCCAGGCACACCAGGTCAACGTGGACAACCGGGAATACCAGGAAACCCAGGCAAAAACGGCGAGAAAGGTATCTGCCCCAAGTACTGCGCACTCGACGGCGGCGTATTCTTTGAAGATATGCTTAGAACTTCCTAATTTTTCATGCAGGAATAAAATTCGTCCTCTACACTGCTATTCGTGTTACCAACCAATTAGTGATTTCGCAGTTGTAAAGTGCACAAAGAGAATGGTGCGATGGCAGAAAATGTCCGAAAAACTCACCAGTTTGTCCGCTTCTGGAACCTGCTGTCGAGGTTTTTCCGTCGTCATGGCTTACTACTGAAACACGTTGGATGTTGGGAATGTGCACAAAGAACGGTAATATAATAATCGTACACGAAACGGCAGCCAATTCAGTTGATGCGAATCGTTAAAGTCACCGTAAACTGACACGGTAGGGAGGAATATGTAGTGATGTTAACACTAGAGCGAAGCAATTAAGTTTAAACGAACGGATGACTCTTTATGGAATTCGAAAAGGAAGTGAGTTGTTCTGGGAGAGTGAGGGAGATGAATAACGATGTTTCAGACTAGTCACCGATAGCAAGAGCCGAGCAATACTGCACAAAAACCTCTGAGTTTCCACAACGATGGTTTCTGCTAAAGTTCCGGGGAAAGGGGTGAGGGAAGCAGTGCACGGAATTTAAGTACCCCTCCCCCCGGCTGTGTGGTATGTATGACTGGTGAGATGTTCAATAGTAGTTTATTCAAAAGCTGGTGGAATTTTGCGAAATGGCGATTTGCGCCGACGTTTGCCGGAATCTACTAGCGAGCATCGGAGTGGGGTCACAAAGGCCGAGTAGAACCGTAAATCAGCTTGAGCTTATAAAAGAAAAGCCTCTTGAGAATTTGTCCTCTGTTCAATGGACGAATGTTTACAAACCAAGTTTGAAAAAAGAAACCTCAATTCAGGTTTCCTTTGTCCCATATCATTCCAGACTTTCAACTGTTTTTTTCTAAATTTCTTCATCAGTGAAATGAGCGTAACGAGGTCATGTAGTCACTACCTGCCAAAAAAATAGAAGGAACAGAGCTATGAAGCAACAATTCTCTTGTGTAAAGACAGCCAAGCCAAGCCATGCCTGTCATATTTCGTAAGTGTGAACATGCGTGTAACAGCCAGTATCGAAAAAAACCTATGCTTCTAAAGCAGTCCCTTCCTACAAAATCTATCGTACAAAAAGAAAGTTCGTTTTGGACGTAATTCATCTTCATTACCAGTGAAGGTCGCAAACCGTTTTTGCAGAAACGAATCAACTCAAAAACAGTGGCAGACTATACATCGTGGAGAAAACAACAGCAAATGAAGTTCACTACAGTTTCTCTTCAGCATTTGCTCAGAGGAGCTCCACATCCCTAATGAGACGTGCTCGTTAGATCTGAGCAGATTTTTACTTTTCTAAACTAGAGAATACCGAAACGCTGTCTCCAAAATCTAATGAAAGGCCGATTTTGGAAGGTGAGAATGTTAGTGATTTTGTTATTTGTGCAAGAGTGATGAGGATTGAAAAACATCGCTTCAGAAAACGGCTGCTCCTTTATGCAAAGTTCAGGTATAGTCCGTTTCAAAAAGGTGGATAGTTGAAAAGATATTGAGGAAAGAAAGAGCGCGGGAAAGTGTACGGTATTCAGAAAGGCAAAAGAAAAAGGATAGTAGGAAAAAACACTCATTTATCGTCGCTTTCGAGATAGTAAAAAAGAAAGAACGATAAGCTCGTGGTGAGTGGGTAAGGTGTGAGTCTAGAAATCCCCAAATTCCATGTAAAAACGATATAATCAACTCTTTGTTATTATGTTTAAGTGAATTGGAATACACGCAAAGGAACGGGGGGGGGGCGTTCCCCCAAAAATGGGTCGTCGAATTTTCGGAATCACATTGCAAATTATAATAATTCAAAATATTGTGTCATTTCATTTTAAATCGTTTACTTCAATACTTTAAGATTTATACTTCAAGAGGTTGCTACTAATCCTTCAATATTAATACTGCTACTTTTAGATTTTTATTTCCCGTAAGGGTTCACAAAGTGACGCAGACCTCAGTTTTTCCCAC
>JARK01000226.1:877-17067 GCA_000688135.1 Ancylostoma ceylanicum | reverse complement strand
CCCCCCCCCCCCCCCCCCCCCCCTCCTCACGACCAATTTCTGCGTCCGCCAGCGGTGATAAAATATTGTATAAGTAACATAATGTCTAATATCAGAATATGTAAATAATGTTAGGACTAGTGTCCGAATTGATCAATTTGAAAGCCCAGATAAGCTATTAAACGCTCTGGTGAGTTTTTCAAAATTCCTGCCACATATTTAATGGCAATTTAGATCGAAAAATGGATGAACAGAAATTTCGAGAGATAGTGAGGATTGCGTGATGGGTGAACAGAAATTTTGAGAGATAGTGAGGATTCCGTGCGCACTTGATGGGACCATTTTTCATAACTACACTTCTTTTTCCGCTGTTTGCTCCGTAGGCTGGCATCCTGTAATTTAGAGAGACATGGTTGCAGGGAGTACATGAGGTGGGAAACTTGAATAAGGAGCCATTGGACTCGCAACCTTTTGACAAAGCGAATGCCAATCTTTTTCGTATCTGGGAACACGAGTCGCACCTTGCATTTCATTCTTTCCCAGTTATGGCCCAGAGGCTTGGAATGTATAGAAACAAACACATTAATTCTTTCACAATTTGTTTCAAGTGAGACGGAATGAAGTTCATAAGATGAAAAACGAAGGGAAATCGCAGCTATCAGGTCCAATGTCATTGGGAGCTGTCAGTGTAACGATCTCTAGTGGAATGGCATTCTCAAAAAAAATGAAAATTTTTCATCAACGTAAGGGAAAAAAGGTAACTAGTACTGCCAATGCAAAATGTCGTCATTAACAATACGTGCAACAAGCAGTTTGCTGTATCACCAACGCGGAAAGCGCAACGTGGTCAGCTAGGCAGATGTTTGCTCAGGCCTACTTGCGCACTATTCGTCTAGTGTCATCCGTATTTGATGTCAATCGGCACTATTTCCATGGAATAGAGGTCGTGGGGAGCAGGATGTGTGCTTGGTGAGTGAATAGCTCCATTAAATGCTGATCCATGCACTGCTTAGCGCATCAAGCAATACTGCTAAATCGGCAGCCTAACTGACATGGGGTGGGTCGTCGAAGCAAACGCCTCTGCTCCACAACACACTGTAGTACCCTTGGGCTTTGGAGCAGATGAGAAGTGCGGAGAGAACTTGACTGTGAAAAAAGCGCAGAGAAAGAGTGACAAAGTGTGGAAAGGAAAACTACAAGAGCATTGAGGGCCACTAAAGCAGGATGCTGACGTTCAAACTGTATTTCACTACGATCGAAGCATCTTCTCAAACAAATATTCGGAACTTCCGCGAAGCCATCTCGGGATCTTCCTCAGGTGGCCCGACGGTAGGTCCCGAGATGGCTCCACGGAAGTTCCGCAAGTTTGTCTGGGATAACAGCTAGAGTAAGCTGCTAGAATGAAAGAACTGGATAAAGGAGAAAGTACTGGGAGGAACGGTATCCAAGTCAGATTTTTCCTTAACTTTCATGAAGGTTTTTCCCAGCAAACTGAGTTCAAGCCTTTCAAATCTACAGCACTGCTCCAGCGCTGTGGTAGAGCGCCGATTCTGTCGTCTCATAACTGCGCAAGCTGCGGCTCGAAATACAAAGGGACCACGGTTCAGAAGAGGTCGGAAGCAACAGACTTTCTCGTCCAAAAAAAGATACTGAGGGGTAGGATGAGATAGTGATCAAAGAGTGACAAACAAGGAGAGTGAGTAGGTTACACCAGTGCAGGAAAAGCCCACTAGCTGGGGCAAGACTTTTTACCGGAAAAAAGTAGGGGAACTAGAATGTGAAATATTTGGCATCTAGCAAGGTTTCCGACTTCACCGTTTTCCCTCGACGTTGGGAGGATGAGGCCAAAGCAATGCGGCCCTTTTACAGTTGGAGGAGTAACTCCACCAACTGGAGCTCCCTGGTTCTTCAAGAGTCATATGGTAATACTTTCAGGAATCTCCTACAGTATCAACTGCCCTTCCCCTACTGAATCTTAAGCGTTGGGAAATAAGGAAGTTTTGAAAAATGTCTTCCATTACAATCTCCTCATTTTAATACAGGAAAGAAAGCCCTTGGGCAAATAGGCTCACTCCCTGAGAGAAACACGCTGACGGTCCTGAGCAGGAGAAGACTCCATACACGTGGCTCGGAGTAGAAGACGTAGTTTTTCCCTCAGATGTTCTGTGCTCAACTTTCCTGGCTGGCGCAAAACAGCCGAAACAAAGAAATCGGAGAAGAACAGCAGAAGAACTGATACATAATGCACGATTCCGAAACAACAGACACACGTATTCTCTTCTTGATTAATATGCCCCTTCATCGTTCTTCCATTAATTTTAGGCCTATTTCATTGTTAGTCTTATGATGCGATTTTTCATTGACATAACTACTAAATGGATAGACATGGACAGGAGGACAGTGTAACTGTAGAAAATCCACAGTTGTGCAATTGTGCAGAAGAAGCGTAAGTTACCAGTTTGTCCCGCAAGAATTCCTATTGACATCTTTTGCATGCTCGACTGAAAAGGTGTGCAACTATGCATGTTGTCGTCAATGATAACATTTGCTGCCTCTGCACAGTACACATTCGGGCGAGATTCCTGTGCGTTTCTTGTAGTCGACGAACAGAAAAATCCGAACAAGAACTTCAACAGGAAAGGGAGGATTCAAGCAGAATGTTAATGTTTTTCATACAAGATGTAGATGTCTCAACGATGATCGAGAAGTCCCATATTATGAAGTAACAATATATTTGTGGCAAAAGTCATAAGAATAGAATGGTGCATTCCGAGGAAAGGGTTGTGGAGTTATGCGCCATCCGCATTTCATTTAATCGATTGTTTATTTGTATCTATCTACCATATGTCAACTGCAGTTACGTGCCCAAGACAAAGGATAAAGTGGGATAAAGCGGTCGGCTTTTATCAATCCCGTCTTATCATCTCAGCATAGTAGAGCCATTGAGTGCGTATGTGCCCTATACAGTGACTTGTGTGGGGCATCCAATGTACAAGCTAGCGCTTCATCCTCCCAGACTCCTCTGGTACCAATTTACCGACCCCGGAGGGATAGATGGCTTGGTTGGCCAAATGGGAAGGCTTTTGAACAATGGAGCGTCAAGGAGGCTGAATTCCGGTCTAGTTCGAGCCCAATACACATTAGTTTGGAAGTTTATTAGTGTATTCAAGGAAAAAATCAAACGGTGGCAAAGTACTGATCTTTTTTCTTCCACCTATGTGAATCGGGATGTAATGCCGAATTCTTCAAGGAAATGATGCGAAATACTTTCAGATGTCCGCAGGATTGACCTTTCTGGGGGCAAATTTAGGGCAACAAGAGCTTGAGGATAGGAAATTATTCCAATTCCTCTCGTTATGTTTACCGCTCTGCCCTTTGCCTGGAGTATTTTGGAGAGGAGATGCAAGCGTTTCATTGGGGTAATGGGCATTCGTATGAATCCGAAAGCACTCAGAATTGCATTGTGTTAGCAAAAAATACATTTTGGTCATGATTCCAGAGCAGTGAAGAAGGATCTGATCAGGGTTTGGAATGGAGCTTTACGGACATAGTCTCAGAAGTTGTAGACGTAGCCTCAGAAGCTTCAGACGACTTCTTAAGAAAGGAAAGGAGGATATGGGAGCAAATAATGACTTTTTCGAGAGATGTCTCCATAAGTACAAATGCGATCATTTGCGTTATACCATTTCGTTAGCGTTTTGTTAGAAAGTAAGGCATAATTTCAGAATTTTCCATAAGGTCACACCACCCTGTAACTTAGGAACCACCCACAGAGATTTCTAGATTCCTTGTAGTCAGAGGAGTCATGCTTGACAGCCCAGTAGCTCAACTAACGTTGTGCAGTGGAGTTGATCAGCAGAGCAATGATGAGTTAACATTACTGCATGGCGGGGACGCTGATTTTTTGCATCAGTAACGCACACATGGACCGCTGTAAAGGGTACGTCTTTTTCAGGGACTATTTCCTCGCTTCCCTCTTGAGATTCCGCTACATACTACTCCATCATTAAGCGTAGGAAATACAACAAATCAGGCTAAAACTCGATCCAAGTCTGTGAACTGCTGGGTTTCCAAACAAATTTCCGCGCCTTTTTTCTTTGATCTGGAAAGATTGAAAAGAGAAAGGATTAGGCAGGTTCTGGACCTCAAAAAAGGCCGATAACCCTTTCACTGGAGATAATCCAAATCCTTGCGGTTGAGCGCCGCCCACTATATTTTACATGTTATTTTTGGGCAAAATGAGCCAACCCTTCAGCTATAACCTGTAAAAAATAAGTTCTTTGTCGCAAGGAATTTCCAATGTTGTAGAATAGCCGAAATTATTCAGAAAACCGGCGATAACATTCCTGTGAATACAAAGAAACGCTTCTAAAACTCACACACTTCTGGACATGCATCAGAAAGTAAAAGTAATGCAAACTAGTAATAGGAACATGGCCAAATTATTTGACATCCTAAAAAATCAACATTACAACAAGGAGGAGCAAGTAAGGAAAAATGAAACCAATAAAATCCAATCGAAACGATGAGGATTCTAGCATTTATCCATATATTCATGGGGTTATGTAAAAACCACTCCCAATCCTAGAAAAGACAATGTTGCGGGTAACCAGTAGCATTACAAGGGAGGGGAGTATGTTCGCAAACTTATTCTACGTATGCAAAGGATTAGGAAACATCCTTGTCAGTTTATTTTCTACCATCACCTTTGGTAGTTCTCTCATGCATTTTGCCTCATAGTTAGTTCCAAAATGTCTAAACTGATGAGACGGCCAGGACTATTCTCGGGAGGAGACGTTTTTTGCTTCTCAACGCCTGCGTGACCTGCATAGAGGGAACCCTCTGAATTTAGTCATTACGCTCAAGAGCCTTTCTGTATCAAGTTCTCACTATTAGTTGGGCAAATTAACGCGATCAGATTAGGATTTCCACTGGGCATTCAAGAAAAAATTGAGAGAAATCACATTTTGTGAAAGATCTTCATTTCAATTCATATTTTACCACGGCGAAATAATCAATCCTTCTGATCCCCAGCAACTGGCCGCAAAAATAAGTGCAGTCAACCCATATAATCGAGAATAAAAGGCGTATAGTAACAAGTGAGCGTGAAATGCATGGGCATGGGCTTACGTGTTCATAAAAGGTAACTAGTAAGAAAACTAAAATAAACAGAAACTAAAATTTATTCATCCAGGCACCATGATAAGTCTAAACGTAACCCCTCACGCAGAAAGTGAGGAAGAGATACAAAGACTTCAGGAGGTTAAAACCGGCGAAAAGACTGTAGATTGGGACTCTGCAATGAATGAAAGCCAAATTTGATGAATAATTCTTTTAAATTCGTGGCATACGCGACTCGCATCATACTTGCATGTTTTCTGCAGCGACACGAAAAGGCTTATTACTCCACTGGTCTCATTTCTCTAAGCTGCTCAGCCTCATATCAATGCGAGCACAACAACAGCTGAACCAGAGGCAAGACCGAAGAACAACCCTGTTTGTCGCCATTAGGAAAGGCTCACTAATGAACTTTACTCCTTTTAATTGAAGACTGAAGTGAATTCCCGAAGATGCACATCCAAGAAACCTCGCCCTATTTCGGCGAGAAAATCGAGTCGTTGGCATTACTAGGCCTTGAAATGAAGAAACAAAAAATAGAAAACAGATCCATAGAAATGCTTGTTGCTGAGGGGATAAAGCTGGAACGAAAACTCGGAAAAATATCGGTGGAGAAGCGGTCAATACTAACTTAGCCGAGCTTAGGAAGAGTCACAACGTACGTAGGCAGGCATGCAGCTTCTTCGTGGCGTTTTTGCCCGTGAATTAAATTTAGGTGAGAATATTCGAAACAAATCAAGGAACCGAGTCAGCAGTTTGTCCTAAAACATGGGTTTTGCCTAGCAGATCCGCGGTAACAGAAATGTTCGTGCGTGAACATGTTCCATAATATTTAGAAAAAAAGCTCAATAAAGGTCAAGGAATACGAAGTTCAGCACATGCTCAGCGGCCCTGGGTATCGCTGAGATTAGCTTTGTCACGCAAAAATTGTTAGAACATCACCTCGACACAAATTAAACAACTAAAAATTGGAAAAATGGAGTTCCAAAGGGAATTAACATGACAAAATCAATCGGACACGTGGAAAAGTTCGTAAGCGATGAGTCAGCATCGCTTTATAAATGTAAACCAAACACATGTGAATGCGAATAAACAGTGAATTTATTACAGGAAGGGAATCACTCGAAGGCGACTTTCAAATAAAAAAAACCATCCATATTAGTCGAGCCTCAATTTGACATCCCACATATGCGATTGCTACGGTTCAGGTAAGGAGTAGGAACCTTGACCACTTAAACTATCTATGGTTAGTGTATCGGCCTTCCTATGGAGTACACAAAGTTCTGAGACCCAGGAGTTGAAAATTGGTTTGCTAGCCTGTTTTCCGTCAATTATACGTTCATGAATCCTAGCCCTGACATGCAGAAATTTCTCAAATCTGACTCATTACCACTCAAATGTTATATCTGTTATCCTGCGCTTTATTACAATAGATACTTGTATACCATTAAATCCAGCCAATGTGAAAAATACTATCATTTATTCTACTAACGGTGGTCGGTGCAATGTTACTGGGATAAGAATTACGACTTTGGGTAAACAGCAGCTGGTGGACACTCAAGCCAAGGTGCCTCTTTCTCGCGTTAACTTTTCAAGATCCATGGCCACTCAATTACTGGTAATGTTATCAATGATTGTGGCGCACCTTTCTGGTGTCTTGACTATATAAACAACCTAATTTGAAAATTACAGTACACAACTGGTAATGACTTCCCACCGAGTCCAGATGGCAGTTCTATACGCCTTGCCAATTACAATTTCTTACAGTGGCCATGATTTTCAATCTCATTTAACCCACTCCCTCACCGAAATCCTCTTCATTTCTGTGCCAGAATGGATATCAGCTGCAATGTTTCACTTCAAGTATACCACTGTTCGCAAACGGACTTATAGTACTGGTGTTGCACTGATAAACGACTGACGTATTCGTGCAGTTATGCTCCCCCTTGGGTTTCTGAAACCTTTAGCGATCGTGGAACAATGTCACGTACGTGTTGATTCTCGCATAAAAATAAAGGTCATGCACCTGGATTCCTTCGGGAAAATGACCTAATTAATCATGAAAAGAGAAAGAAAAGTTAGATTGATGCAAGCATCATGCTTGAGCACATGGTCTCGCTGAGAACAGGATTCCCATCTACAAGAAAAGAGCGAGGTTTGGACTCTGATGTCTATTTTTTGGGACAGTTTTTGGGACCTTCAGTTCTTCAAATCTGGTGACATTGTACATCACAGGGTATATTTCTTACTACTTAGTCAGAGCACTAAAACAGTGAGTTCCTCATCCACTTCCTGATAGAATAAAAACTGCGTTTCATTTACGGCCAGCAATGGTGTACAGGATAAGGAAACCCTGTAAATCCGCCCTGGCTCTTCCATCTTGCTGGAGATTGCAGGACTTCAGCAACATGTACTCCCTTGCTGGCAACACAGTTGAAAAGCAGTTTCTATTCTGTTGAAAATGAATGAGGGACTCTTTCGATGAGTAAGATTATCCTCAGAAACTGCGCCCGTAAGAGTGAATTAATCGAAGGGAGGCTAGGCCACGCCCCCCCCCCCCCGAGTCCGTCCAATGGCTCCTCCAAAGTCGGGTATCGAAAACAGAGGTTTTTGGTGGTTTTGAACGGAATAACCTATACCATTCTGACCAGCAGTCACCGAAGATTCATCTGATGCAGAAATCTCAAAAACGATTCTGAGGTGGGACTGTACCTTCAAGCGAGCTGTGTGAAATAAATGGACAATTCGTGAGTTGACATGGATCGATCTTATCAGTGAACTCTACTCAGTGAAAAACCTGAAGGCTATCTTAGGCATAAACAGACCATTATGCACACTTTCTTATCACTACCATCCTAGGTAAAACGACAATTATTCGCTAGACGTTAGTACACTGTAAGAAAAGAAAGCAGCGTAGAGATGTTCGAAGTGAGAACTTCAAACTCATGAGCGATGATAAGCGAGGAGGTGAGTACGCAGTATCGCGATAACTTGGAGATTTAGAAGCAAATTGCCATAATATGGGTCAAAGCTCAACCTCACCTCCCTCTTGCCAGTGGAATGACAATTTAGATGAAAAAAAAACTAACATAAGCAAATAAGTAGATAACAGATAACTGAGAAAGATATGGCTAGAATGACATATGGTTCTCCGCGTGTACCATATTGGAACGATACGGTTATTGTCGACTTCAAAAAGTTCTTGGCTAGGATTCAAGAACGCATAACTGAGCAAAAGCTGGTAGACCAATATTTGTGACCAATATACAGCGTCTCCTCCCAACGCTTCATGAACTCCAGTCCTTAAGGTTGGAAGGCCTGGATGTTTTCAGGTAACTCACGCCCTACATGGGCGATACAATTATGGTTGGATTAACTGTTAGTTTGTACGTACCTACATCTTGGATTGACGCTACGCAGGATAAACGCATTGATGCGCGTGCCAACGACGGGTCAATTTTGCGGTGTTCGTACGTTTACCCTGGGTGATCCAAATGATGTATACGGCACCGATAGGTTCATCTCTTGAAGCTGATGGTAGGTGCTACCCAACAACTGGGCCAAACAAGGTAAGCGGTACAATGCGACCCACTTCCCAAGATACATTTACTTGCTTACTATCCACATCGGTATGTCTAGAATTCCAAAAATACCCGTAGAAAAAATTGATAAAGCGCTGGAAGTACACCAAGATCCACAAAAATCACGAAAAAAAGGATTTTAAGGTAAACCCGAGAAAATTCCTGAACGATATTTTTCCTCTCTTTGGTTTCCTCATTGAGATATTCAATTATTATTTTTTCTGGAGGAAATACTACATATAGCCAGGATGGAAACCGTCAAAAATAGTCTAAACAAATCAAGAGAACATTATTTCTCAAGTAAATTTTAGTCTTGCCGCAACTGCGTAGTTCTCAATACTCCAACCTGGTGATCAGCTAACGTAACTCAGGAGGTGGTATTACAATGAAGGACTGCAATGCTAAATGTTCCCACGCAGTTCACTTTATCACACGCTAACTGCCATGTAGCTGTAAACACTACTGAGAAAGGTATGATTTTACAAAAACGACAATAGAAAGAGGACAAAGACTAGTGAGACATCAAGAATAAGACCTCCGCGAACTCAACAAACGTCCTCGTGAGTCATTGTTCTGCATCTGACGAAGAATTTCACATGCTCAGCGATTTTCCGCCAAGAACTAAAGGCCACAGCTGCAGAAGGATTCCGAAGTCCAGGAGAACGTGCGCGCTTCAATTGATGTTCACTCTGATAGCGAGCGAAGACATTGATTATTCTGGAAGCAGATGAGTGATATGGCTGACTCCAAAGAACCACGGCTCGTTCTGCGAACAGCGCTGCGCCACAGTTTCTGTGCAGGAAAGAAAGTGAGGAAACATAAAAGATGAGTGGAGACAACAAGCTCAAACCAGGTCAGAAAACGGAAAAATATGGTAAGGAACGTTACAGAGAAGCTTGATGCCATGGCGAATCTGCATGAATAAGGCAATCAAAAGAAATGTAGAGTAGAAGCCCTCGCTACTGTGATTGCCCAGATAGTTGAACACTGAAGCATAGTCATTTACAAAAAAGAAAGTGAAATACTGGAAGTCATACAGCGGTGAAGGAAATGTTGTGAGGAGAAGCATACATAGTTGAAGGTGAATTTCATTTAGCTATTCTGTGGAGGCATATAGCACAGCGATGCTGTTGTGCTTTGTCCCTGACATCCTGCTAGATGCGATTCAGGTTGCATGATGTTTGCATGGAATTTGTATGAAATGTGAACAACGGAAATTTGTTTTGCATACCGGTGTCTTCAGCTGTCAAAGCTCGCTCGCCCATGCATTGGTTTAGAAAGGTTGCAAAAGTAGTCATAAGGGCAATTTATACTGGATGCGTGTGACTGACGCGCGTGCGTCTATGTTATGAAGAACAGGGACCAGTCGCATCGCAGTCGCAGCTCACTCGCACGCGTTTACGGCCTCGCGATGGCCGCGCGTTCTTCTCCTTCTGAATTTCATGACGCGTTGATCACTCCTCATAGAAAATCTTCCGCAATGGATGCGTGCGTCTGATAATTCGCATCCAGTATAAATTGCCCCACGAGCATTAGATGAAAATGAGAACGGTATTATCAATGAAAAGGGTGGATGCGCAGACAATTAGAGCGCTAAGGCGCGGATGGTGTGACGCGTGAGAAAGGGTCCGAGCACTGGTGCCTCCTAAAACCCTACTATGCATTCATCGAACAGTACTATCCTGATTTCTTCACGCCTCACAGAAGCTCCCTAGTCGTAGTATGAAACAATGAGTTTGCAGGAAATGTTCCCATTTGTGAGCGCATCTTGAAAGTTCAGAAGTAAATAGATAAATAAATAAATAAATAAATAAATAAATAAATAAATAAATAAATAAATAAATAAATAAATAGAGACACAGTAACTACTACTTCAGCTCCTAAAACTAGTGAATCTGATTGACTTCAAAGTCTTCGGTTGATTCTGCTCAACCTGAAAAGCGAAAAAAAAACGAAGTGTTGTGACCTTGAAGGGGTGGGCTGAACAACAGAATGTTGACGGAATAAAAATCAGAAAATCGAAAAATTTAGTTAACTCGACTAACAATTTAAGGGACCATCCAAGAAATCGAACATTCCAAGAACAAGAAGCTTCACAGCCGTTATTTTCGGTTCACTCAAAGGTATAACGCTCTCCGTTTCCTAAACATTTCAGTTTGCCGACTTATTCAAAATCGAAAATTCGAATATCGACCATATCTTATGCATTTTTTGATCAACACAATACGAACCACAATACGAACGAAACACAATACCGAAAGGATGATTTCTTTTGAATTTGAGAATAACTCGCCAAAACAAAGGCAATAACAATAAATAATCCTCAGAAAAAAATCGAAGGAGCACATCCGAGTCCGAGAGAGAGAAAGAGAAAGAGAAAGAGAAAGAGACAGTGAGAGAGAGAGATCCAAGCACTTAATCTTGTCATATGTGGCTGACTTTTGTGTATATTAGTTAGATACTACTCGGTTAGGTACCCAAGAAAACAATAAGTACCATAGATTGAATGTTCTCAACACTTCACCTGCCATGAAGGGTAAGAGCTGAGGAACCCGCCGCAGTGAAGCAATCAGCGTTGTTCCACGCTGGTCAGATAGGAATGCAACGAAGAAGGTGAAGTCGCCGGCGTCACACAAAGGAGCGGCCGGCTCTGATCTGCTCATTCCGACCTTCGCGGCGTGCGACAACCCGGCGACCAGCAGATCATCGTGTCGATGGCGTGTCTGCCGTCTTTCGCGCGCTTGATTTATACGAACCCCAGAAGAAGGGACATTTCTTCTATGCGCTGCATTTTCGAGTGCGCAAGATGCGCAGCTGTGTCGTCTGTGCATTGAGAATGTCTTCGAGAATGTTCTACTATGGAGTACAACCACTCGCAAGCCGATTGTCCTTAGTAGAAAAAGAGCAATCGGATCAGAATAGACACTTTTTTCTGAAAGGAATACCGCAAGTAAAGCAACAGCAATTTTTCAGGATAAGAGGGTGTTTAAAAGGCATTTGTTCCTTAAAAAAGTATGATGAAAGGGCTAGCAGTGTTCACTGTCATAGCAAAGGACATCTAAATCCAAGAGAGCCAGTAAAGTGAATGGGGAAAATTGGGAACACAAAAACAGAAGGCTATCCCAGAGACATAGACGGACAAGCTTATTTGTGGAGTAGGTAACGGGCTTAATTTGATAAATTTCTAGAAAGGAGATCCAAACATTATTTGAATATCCCCAAGAAGAAAAACTCCCCTCGTCCTGTATTTTGGTATCCATAGGGAGAACCGTCCATGCAATGAACTACTTTGAATATCAACACAGAATAAGTTTGACAACTTTTTCATGTGCGTCATTAAATATATATTTTCTGGATTCATCCCAGAAATTTTGCGAACAGAAGGAAAGAGTCAGGGAATCTCAAGAGCATTTGCATTGCATAGCAGATACAGATTGCGGAGTTGAAATCACGAAGGAATTAGCGGTGTGCGTCTGGATGTACGAAGTACGTACTGAAGCCCGTTTTAGCAATGGATAAATTTCTGGGGTGTTTACACCTTCATCCTCAAATGCGTGGGACGCCTACACGTTTACCCTGGTTAACGTCAATAATGTATGCGGTCCCAGGGCAATAAACCAATGATATCTCAGCGTAAAGTGGACCAGTAGTTCAGCTTTGATAGTTAGTTCGTGGAATAAATACAATTTCTGGGACAATTGACAGAGATGTCAGGAGCTCTTAAGAATTACGAGAGAAAATGGGACAGCTGGTTCAGGAGTTGTTTATTCCTGCGTTTAATTTTTCCCAAACATTTTTTCTGGATTTTAAATCAACGGAATTTTATTAGTTTATCAAGAGATTTACCACGTTTTATTTGATTATTAGGTTGTCCCAAAAATAATGACCGCAACCAAGAATATTAGAAACTTCATAACCCCACCAATTTAGGAGCTAGGTAGACAATTCCTGAGCGATCGTAAAACACAAGGACTGCGTCATTTACATTCTAGGGCCTCCTTGCCATTCCTTGATTTCCGTGATTTTTATAGTTATGCGCCTTACGGAGCTCAGCTTCAAATCGGCCATTATTTATGGGACAACCTAATACTTTTGAATTTTCGCAGACAAGATACGAGTAAACGTTATCAAGAATGAATAAAGAAAACAGGTGCTATTTCTTGAGTGAATTTCTTCTTCCTCATTTTCAGTGAGCGTTTATGTTTGCAAAGAAGCCTGCTCACCTTGTGCACACTTACCGTGTCGCCCATTATACTCTACATATCTCTACTCACATTTATCCAATACGTAAACCTGTCTAGACATTGCTGCCGTAATAAATTCAAGCAGACATCCCCAAATGTGAAAATATCACGAGGAAATCAAAATGGACTGGTATTGTGATGTGATTGATACGATTTATGTTGGTCTGAGAATAACAAAATGGCAGAACAGTGTTGTGCGAGAGCCAAAATGAAACAACAGAATCGATTTCAAGCGGTTTCGTTAACGCCATCCAGGTGCGAATGGCGCTGTTGCATGATGCATCGCCGATCAGAATGCCATCTAAGAAAGAAAAAGTGAAGAAGACGTAGCGACGAGGCAGCACAGCAATGCGCCCACGAAGCAGCACAAAAATCGGAACTTGGAACGGATTCAGAGTAGCCGCTGCTGGGCAAAAATTACACTGCCAGCCAGCTATACGAAATGACCACGCATCAGTGCAGCCGGTCCGCGGCTCCTATCATGTTTCTGGCAAACGTCCAAATCAGAGTTTTACTATGACGTGTCTATGATGATGTTCCTTATTCGTTTAATAAATAATCAACAAAGCATAATTTTTCATTCCAACAAAAAAAATAGTAGCCTAGCTCCCGTTTCGTGCTATATTCAAAAACTATTGTAGACTAAAAGCATAGTGTTTCCCCTAGTACTCGTCAGTAAGGGAGGGAAGTGCTATGCTTAAAAAATGTTTATTGTCAATTCGAATATTCAACACTTACTACTTATTATTTGATTCAATTAATGCTTTCTCAATGTCTCAACAACGAAAACGCCTTATATAACTCAACATACATGTAACTGTGCTGAGAATCGGAGGGGACCGTAAAAAAACCCCCGAGAATAATGTCCAATAATAAGCAGGACCAATCATATAGTTCATTCCAAGAAAGAAATCACAAAAGGAGAACCATGCAGGTTCGGAGCAATGATAAAAGGAATATACATAAGATGTCCTATTGTTCGAAAATCCGAATGATCGAAATTTTTTTCCAAATCGATGACTAAATCAGGCGCTTTTTATTCGAACCCATAATGTAGCGCTGATTTGTCTCTTTATTTCTATATCTACATTTACATTTGCCTATTCTGTTTCATGTCCCTATAGTCTAATTGAACAAAATCTTAGGCTTTATCTCCTATATGCACCTTTTCACAGCGCGATATCCGCATTTAGTACGTCTTAGTCCATGGTTTCTCTGTCTTCCTATGATTTAGTGTTTAGGTGCACAAAAACAACAATAAATAAATAAATATCTACTTGCATGAATTTACTATTGTTATCCTATCAAAATACCCTATATTTATTTACTGGGTATGATGTATAAGTTATGTAATAGTTAGAAAGAAAATCAGAGCAGCATACAGTACGAAACATAATGTTGACGACAGAAACTATGAAATGCATGGGTCTGAGTGGACCTTTTTTGAATGGCAAAAAAACTCCAAGACATCTGGGCACTACGAATTTTCGGCCCGGAACCAGAAAAACAATAAATTCCGCACAACTCCGTTGGACCATCCAATCGTAATTAAGGTTTGAGAAAGAGTATACGTTAGCTGTTAGGATGTTTTACACCACAAGGTCTTCAGAAGGTGGAGAATGCACATAGGTTAGGTAGGGCACACATAGGTTTGACCTAGGTTTGGCCAGTTTCATAAATCCATCCGCAGAGAATCCATGGAAGTAAGAAAGCGTCAAGAAGTAGAGGAGTTTTGAAAATTTTTCTTTCGCTCAGCTCTCTAACAGAATTATGTGTCAGAGCACGTTTTATTTCACAACTGGAATATATAAGACTGTCAGCGGGATCTATGCGGAACCCATTTTGTGAGAAAAAAAGGCAAATATATACAATACTATAGAATATTAAAGTATGGTCATTATTTCAGTTCTATCCTGAATTTCGAAGAGATCTCTTCTAGTTCTGACTTCTCTGTGTTGTGGTCATTCAATATGTCTTCAAGAGTTCGAAGAAAAGGATGGAATTCATATAAATGGAATTAATAGGAAGCGCAATGAACAATAAAATTTCCATAATATCGCTGTAAGCCGACGTGTGGAACTATCGAAAATCAGGAAGGTAAGGCTTAACGTCACAAAATTGCGTAAAATTATTCAACAATTCGCCGGTGATTCCTTTATTTCCCGAAAAAAAAGGAGGAGCATCTTCAATGATGAATACGTGACGTCATCGACGAAACAAACACATACAAAGTACATGATTCCCGACGCCCGAAATCGACGCTGTCCCCAGCGATAGTCGATCGATAGTTAGCTGAACTGTAGGGCTGTGTGGGGGTGACGCTGATGATGGATATGGAGGTCTGGGGCAGCAGTGAGCGAAGACAGGCGCATGTTGCGTAACGACCCTTCCGGGTGGGTGGCGTGGCCGGCGCCGGGCGGCCCGGGCCTCGGCTACGTGACCTTGCACCTTTTCCGTTATCAATGGATTAGCCGCTGCTAATCACAACACAACAGTTCGCCCATCGATTAACTATTAAGTAACTATTCGAGTAAGCGTCTTGCAATTACACGCCTGTCGTCGAGGCCAACTGCGCTGGTCTCTCGTGAAGGTCGTTCGAGCACAACCTGATAAGGAGCGGTTTTTCACTGGACGAACACTTAAAACTGGTTGGCAGTCGCTGTCTGCTTCTCTCTTTCTGTCGTCGACTTCTCACCGTGCCAGCGAGGGTTTTTATGTGAGCAAAGTATTCGAGATAACAACGGGAATGGCCGTTCTGGCCAACGGAGGGGTTTTGAGCAGGAGCGAATGCAGCGTATGCGAATGCGGTGACCACTCCTTTCTCAAATGCAATCAGCGCTATTTCCCGACTTTCACGGAGTGATTAGTGATTAGAGACTACGTCGAGCGCGCTGGTCGTTGGTCCCGCCCCTCTTACAAGAAAACCCGGGTTTTGAACGAAATTTTGGGGCAATGTATAGAAAAACTACCTATCATGAGACCCTAACATCTTTATTCCGGAGCCAAACGCATCAATGAGATTACCCAGGGTAATTTTTGTACCCACACATTTTTACCCATCGTTGATTCGGGCGTCAGCACGTTTGCGTAGGGTAATCTCGATGAAGCATCCAGCAGGCCCAGGCTCCGGGTGTGGTTCGTAATACCTGGAATGGGCGCCGCGGACTGGTTCTATGATTGGCTAATTGGGGGGATTGACCAATCGTAGAGCTCAGCCACGCCGTCCTTCCCAGGTATAACGCTCTACCCCCCCCCCCCCCCCTTTTTT
>JARK01000225.1:46535-100062 GCA_000688135.1 Ancylostoma ceylanicum | reverse complement strand
TGTTCTTCGCAGTTGCATGCATTTTGAACGTTTTTCTTGTTTGATGTTTGTTTTTTCTAAGTGATTTCTCTCATGAAACTTATGCTCACCTCTCGTGACAGTTTTACTTAGGTTTTACTAACTATTCTATCAGAAGGACATTGAGGACGACTACATATCCAGTCCTTCAATTGCGGCAATCTGCGAGNGCTGGCGCGAGCTCGCTGCGTGAAATGCTACAAGAGGGTCCTTGTACCCTTTTTCCCGCGGAGCGTCATTTTGCGATCTCGCACTGCGGGATGCGGCAAGGATTGCTCGAGAGCATTCTTTGCCGCTGCGGCAATGCGGCAAACCAGTTGTTCTTCGCAGTTGCATGCATTTTGAACGTTTTTCTTGTTTGATGTTTGTTTTTTCTAAGTGATTTCTCTCATGAAACTTATGCTCACCTCTCGTGACAGTTTTACTTAGGTTTTACTAACTATTCTATCAGAAGGACATTGAGGACGACTACATATCCAGTCCTTCAATTGCGGCAATCTGCGAGGTTTCTGCAACCCTAGCGCGAGTTGAAATGCGAGCATTCAGCTCGCAGCGACTCAGACACTCGGACCGTCCGAGTGTCTGAGGAGTGGTTTCTTGCGCCGCTCCATGCCGCAACTTGCTAAAAACTGAAAAAAAACCCCTTAACAGTTACATGAGAAGCTTTGGTGGTGAACGGTCGCAGCGATAGCGTCGCTGTGAAGCATGCCATACCTCTGAGGCGTAAAACGACTTATCAGACGCACGCATCCATTAGCAAAAGATTTCGTATGAAGACCGGCCAACGCGGCAGGAAATTCTCAAGGAGAGAAGGCGTGGCCATCGCGAGGTCGTAAACGCGTGCGTCTGAGCTGCGACCGCGACGCGACTACCATCTACTCTCCATCATATAGACGCACGCGCGTCAGTCGCGCGTATAAATTGCCCTTATATAGCCCATTTGCTGGTTGCGTCATACATTCGACTCGATTTAGAACCGCCAGAGCACTGAAGGCCTATACCATCCCCGCTTACGATGAATGCGAGGCTCTCGAAAGCACCAATTTCATGGCTGCAGACGGGCCGACTGACTTTTTTCTCTATGTATGTCAGCCGAAGTACTCCGCATCCTCATGAACAGAGAAGCAGGAGCACCCTCATCACACTGTGGGACCAAACTTCAGATGTTGCCCCACTTTTGGGAACAGACCAATGAACACCAACTCTCATTCATTTTCACTTCACGGTAAACAACTCTTGGTCTTCCACGCGACGGAAAGTGGGACCGAAACACCTGCCAATCATGGTGAGGAGTTGGGAGAATTTTGTTCGAGAGAAGCGGAGGGCCGTATACTCCGTTCAACCGGTAGTCGATACAGGTAAAAGGACCTAACACTGAGATGCGGTCGTTTTCAATCAACATCAAGTATCCTAGAAATCGCATGACCGCACAGCCTACCTCCAGTCTGCGAATGCACTAATACCGACTACTAGACGGCATACCCAACTTCGCTGGGGAGTTTCACTACCCCTGGATTTCACGGTCATGCGGATAGTTAGGATACAAATGCATCCATTTTATGTGCTTATCATTTCGGTGATCAAGAACACCTCGAAAGTGAGAGAAGTCGATAGAACCAATCAATCGCTAATTTCGTGCAAGGGAGTCGTTATATTTGTGCTCAGCACATTGAAGAACCCCAGCAGGCACGTCCTCGCCCGCCCCGAGCGAAAGTGGAAAAAATCAATGGAATCAATATAATCGTTTAATCAATGAGTAGTCCCCGGCGCAAAGTAGCCTATAGCCTCCACCGGCCCGTCCTGGATCTGCATGCAAAATTTGGTCCGTATCGGTTCATTCTCCGCGACTTCTATTCAGAACATATACACATAAAAACACACACACAAACACACAAACAAACTTTCACTTCTTTATGCAGATTTTCTGAACCGTCCATGTGCCTTTATATCCCTATTGCTAAGAGGAATGCACCCTGATAACTCCTCGATAGAGCGTCTTCCAGCGAAGGAGTTTGGGAAGTTCTTCGCATGGGAGGGGTCATGCATAAATGTACAGACGGGGGGAAAATCTCATGACGGTGCCTGCCCAGGGCCGATACTAGGCTTACTCTGCGTCTGCTAGCCGAGTACTTCAGACGAGTACTGAGCAGACGATCAATTTCTCCAATATATTAGCCTGATCGCCCGGTTGACGCCGGACTCTCAGGCTTCTTTTCGTGCTCGCTTCGCTTGCTTCGCCCCCATGTGACATTTCTCCCACACCAGACCGGCCATTCCTCATTCACCAAAACTCTCGTTTTTTGCACCTTCAGGCTCTCTGGCTCCGAGGCGCCATTTCCACAACTGTGCAACAGGCGAGCAACGTTTTCGCTTATGTAGGACCGTTGGATCCGACTTCAGGCGTTTCCCCATTTTTGTATGCTGGGGCACCCTTATCACACCGTTGGACCCGTCTCCAGGCATTTCCCCACTTTTGGACGCAGGCGCACCCTTATCACACCGTTGGACCCGTATCCAGGCATTTCCCTGCTTTCAGAAGCTGGGGCACCCCTATTACAACGTTGGACCCGTCTCCAGGCATTTCCTTGGTTCTAGACGCCGGCGCACTCTTACCACACAGTTGGACCGATTTCCAGGCGATTCACCACTTTCAGACGCCGACGCCCCTTCGTCCCACAGTTGGCCCGTTTCTAGGTTTCCCCCACTTTTGGACGCCGGCGCACCGTTGCTGCTAAAGTGGATCCTTTACATCGCATTGTCACTCCTTCTGGGCGCCAGCCCAGTCCTACATAGCCACGCCTCATCCGTGTCCTTCTTCGCCTTCCTGGCTCCTTCTCTTCGACATAAAGAGATCCTGCCCATCTCTTCCCTTTTATAGTGTCTGGGCTTATCTCATTCATTCCAACTTTGGTAAACACAACAGTCGGTCCTTAACATGTCTGAACATGACAAAAGTGGCACAAACACCTGTGAATCAAGGTAAAAATCAAAATTTGCAACCTTTTCGTGCATAACTCGACGCGCTGAACACGATGGTGTACATAATTATTTATTATTTTCCATTTTTGATGGCTGGTTCTCGTGTGCACACACACACACACACACACACACACACACACACACACACACACGCACACACACACATGAAGTGCCAATTAATAAGAAGTAAGATAGTACATCGGAGCTTGAACATTTGATTTGGTATATTACCCCAGTTTTTGAGCAGTCTTCCGTTGTACCATATAGGCAGATGACGCGTTCACTCGATATGCACTGTTTGTTTTTCCTAGCCCTTTCCGGTGCACATGCTCGTATCTCATAGACCAACCTGTAGCGACAGAATCGGGTCCACGTTATCGTAGTTAACGCTCATAATGAGGTTCACATGGACAGCGCTGCAATGAGTGATAACTGCTGCTAGAGGGAACCAGCAGAAACACAAAATCCCATGTGAGTATTGTTTTTCTTTCCCTAGGAACAACGGACCAGATGAAGCAAAGATTGAGTCTCTGCTGGAAAAAATTCCACTTCAGGTGCGTTATTTCACATTTTGATGCAAATTTTTCCAAATCCAGGCGAGGAATTTAGGTTGAGTATACAGTACCGGCCAATATTATATAGCCTTTTTAGCTTTCCTCCATAACTTCTGCTAACGTGAAGCTTGGAAGCCCAAATTTTTATGAGAGCTGTAGCCGGTCAAGTGTGATGGAAGAATGTTAAAACCCAGCCATTGCGTGAGCGACTGTTCTTTAGAAAAATTTTTTGTGAATGAAGATCAAAATCTGTGATTCGATGGTATCAATAAACGCTCCCAGAGTGGCTTTTGTAGTTGAAATCTCACCATAAATAAATGTTTTATGATGGAATATACTCAGATCTAGTAGAATGTGTGCGTTTACGGGTCAGTCGTTGTGACATGCCAGGTCCACTTGAGGTCAATTAACAATAGCCTTCGATAAGCGTTTTCGCCAATCTAGCTAATTTTTTCTTCACCAATTTGAGGTTTACCCTGACTCCTATGACTCTTCGTACCAAGCCAAATTTGTCCGCCCGGACTGGGACCCGAGGCTCTTCCGAACTCTCCAAATAAAACTGTTGTTCGCAGTGCACCCGACAGTGATCACCACAAAAAATGAACTTTGGAATTTTTTCTTGCTCGAACAAAAGGATGCCCCTAGGTTTTTATGAAAGATAAAGATGTGCTGGGACTTCTACAGCATTGCTACGTACATGTCCTCCCATGTGGCTTTCAGTTAGATGAAATTGAATCATCTGAAATGAGCGGTACCAACTACCACTACGAGCACATGTGTTTCGTTGGTCCACTCAAGGGATTTTACGGTTCACCTGAGTGTTTTTATTATTATTTCATCTCGCATAGCCCATGATATCAGCATCAAACAAGATTGGCTCACTTTTGCAGGACCAGATATAAGACATTTCGCTGCTGTGTTTTGTCGTATACTTTCCTGATCTTCACAAGATCCTATTCGGTTGAATCCTAAGAGGCATGAGTTCCGCTGTCTGTTCTGATATTGCGGCATTCCTAACGTATCCTCACCTTTCACTGAAATGTAGGGTAATCCTCTGGCTCGAGCAAGAAAAAATTCCAAAGTTCATTTTTTGTGGTGAGCACTATGGGGTGCATCGTGAACAACTGTATTATTTGGAGAGTTCGGAAGAGCCTCGGGTCCCAGTCCGGGCGGACATATTTGGCTTCGTACGAGGAGTCATAGGAGTCAGCGCAAACCTCGAATTTGTCAAGAAATAAATTAGCTGGATTGACGAAAACACTTATCGAAGGCTATTGTTAATTGACCTCAAGTGGACCTGGCATGTCACAACGACTGACCCGTAAACGCACACATTCTACTAGATCTGAGTATATTCCATCATAAAACATTTATTTATAGCGAGATTTCAACTACAAAAGCTACTCTGGGAGCGTTTATGGATACGACCGAATCACAGATTTTGATCTTCATTCACAAAAAAATTTTCTAAAGAAGAGTCGCTCACGGAATGGCTGGGTTTTAACATTCTTCCATCACACTTGATTGTCTACAGCTGCCATAAAAATTTGGGCTTCTAAGCTTCACGCTAGCAGAAGTTATGGGAGAAAGTTAAAAAGGCTATATAATTTTGGCCGGTACTGTATGTGGCAGTTCAAAGCAATGTTAGAGTAAAAATTGAATATCAAAAATACTTTGATGCAATGCTGGTTTGGACCGATCTATTGTGGCAGTGAGAATTTTTCTTTTTAGAGCAGAACTCGGCTCACCACTGTGAAAGATTTGAAGAAAAAAGTTTTAAGATGAGTTTTTCTAGAAATTCAATTTTATTTCGCGTATGTTAGAATGTGAAAAATTCATACTAGACAGACGTACGCATCCATTTGCCGAAGATTTTTTATAAGGACCGGTCAACGGGGCATGAAAACCCTCAATAAGACGAGTTGCGGCCGCTGGAAGGCTGAAAATGCGTGCGTGTCAGTTGCGTTAACGATGCGGCTAGTCCTATCTTTCATCATGCAAACGCGCGCGCGTTATACGCACGCATCTAGTATAAAGTGCCTCACATAGGGCAAAACAAATAGGATAAAACCCACCGCTCAACGCTACTATCAGATGTTTTTCAAGGGTTTTTGGGTGCTAGCAGTAGCATCAAGCAAGTATGGATCTCTGACTAATAAATAAATAAATAGATAAATAAATAAATAAATAAATATTTTGAATATTTGTTTGACGATTTTTGACTTCTGACTCAACGTCACCATTAGACGTTTTTCAACAGTTGTTGGGCACTAGCGAACGCATCAGGCAAGTATGGACCTTTAAAGAAATAAAACTTACGAAATAAATTTCTATCTCCAGAAAACTCTAATCGCTTCAGAAGCACATTGCGAAAAGTAGATATAGTAGAAATTATTGGGCTTTCGTATGCCGAGTACTGGTTCTGACCATGCTTCATTTGAATCTCATTACTATTTTTGTAGAAATCGTATGAATCCATCTTTATCGTTTCTTTTCCATCCATCATTTCGATGTTTAGAAAGTTCTGCATGTCTTATTCCTTTGCTCTAACAAATAATCGATGATACTGACCCTTATGTTGTCGCCTGTTTACTGTTGCATTCATGAACCAAAGTTTATCTCAGCACCATCAAGGTTACGGGTCTTCCTGCGGTACGTACCAGTTCAAAGAGGTTCTCGAGAGATAGAATCCGCCATAGAGCAATGTAAAAATAAATATATATATATATGATATAAATATATGATATAAAAATATAAATATATGATATAAAAATGAAAATGAAATAAATAAATAAGTTGCACCAACTAAAATTTCTATTAGGTTGTCGGGAAATGATTGAGACACTTCAGATCCTTATCACTCTTTGAATTTTTTCTCTTTAGTTAGGAAACTTCAGGACTTGTTGCAACCACAGTGTCTACCCATCAGCTGGGGTCACCTCTCAGACGCAGACCTGACTTCGTGGGTTTAGAAATGGGGAAACTACAGGTCGAAGAATCCATCAGTCAATGACCCAGAATCGTCAAAGTTGGCGAAGTGTTGCTCGGCCAAGGAGTGCCTGAGCGACCGAACATGGTGTTCGTTGGAGAGTGCGAAATCGGGCAACGGTGGATAGTGTGTCATCGTGGTCTCTGTCTGCTCCTCCAACTGAGGACGAGTCGACAAAGCCATTTGAGGGTTATTTTAGTCGACCAAAAAGTGCACTTCGACTCGTCGATGTCTCTTTTACCGGTATTTGCCGGCCATCGCCCTGAATTGATTATTGTACAAGATGATGTTACCCATTCCGTTGCTTGCCAATAAATCCGGCGGAGCATGCTCTGCTCCTAAGCTCAGGCGGTGGCCTAGTTGGTGATTATCTTTGAGGAGGCATATCATCCGAAACGAAATGGCAGAATTGACAGTTTATGTTTGCATGGCTGGCAAGCATCGAGTCAAACGTAATGGTGGTACAGTCACCCCTCCTGCTCGCACTGGCGCTCAACAGGAGCCCGTAAAAGGAAATCACCTGAATTAGTTGCCTGTCAGTTTTCGCTCCTATTTGACCAATGGCGCAGCGCTGCCTGCTATCATAACCGTGGCGTAAATGCCCAGAGGCAAGGCTATCATATACTCACAAATCATGGGCATGGCACGGCAGTGAAGTCCTACCATATGATTGCACACATACTGTCCGCTATGTGTTAGGCAAAAAACTTCCAAAGTTTGTACTGGCTGGGCTGGGATTCTAACGCACATGCTTTGAAAGAGTTTGGTGATCAATAAAGGATAAAGAATAAAGTGGTCGGCGTTGATCAATCCCGTCACGTAGGATGCGCCACGCATTCGACTTCATCTGAACATCGTAGAGGCGTTGAATGCGTATGTGCCCTATACAGTGACTTGCGGGGGGCATCCAATGAACTAAGTTAGTGCTTCGTCCTCCCAAACTCCTCTGGTACCAATTTACCGACCCCGGCGGGATGGATGGCTTGGTAGGCCACGGGCACGATTGAACCATCGATCATGTGCGTGCGCAGCGAGTTTCTTACCACTGCGCCACACGCCCCTTTGGTGATCAATGTATTACAAAATTAGCCTGACAGATTATTCTAGAGTAAGCTGAAAAGCACAGGAAAATGGTGAAAATCTGTAGTTTGCCATGGCAGCACTCTATCCATCTGCACATTTTTAGTGGGCACCATTGCGGATATATATTTCATTCGTTACACGGAAACAAGCTCACCTATGAATTATTAACGTCGACGGAGGGCGCAGCCGCTGTTATTGGTACTTTTACACCCGTCTTCTCAGAGTGAGTTCTTGTTCACTGCTACACGCTGCTTTGAAAACTCGTGCTTTTGCTGAAACGAGCAAAGTTTTCGAAGCAGATCTCACATGGCTAGTGATTTACGAGTCATCTTTATAATCAAATGAAAGAAATGTGATCACGAATAAGTCCGCCAAACTGAGTCACCGTTCTGGGTTGGAGTCAAATAACATATACCTTGAGGGAAAAGCGTGTTTTCGCTCTTTTCCTTCTATAGATTATCATGGAATGCAAATGGGAAATGAACTCAATAGCTCACCTTGGATTTCTTTTGTTTTCTTCGTTGCAAAAAATCAACAGCTTAGCTAAACACCCTGGCCCACAATAATCATAGTGGTATATTCTTGGTATCACGTCACTACTGCTAATGCTTGCTTGTAGAAGATGCCATGTAACTGGCCATGAACTTCATATAAATGCACGCGATGCCCTTTGGACAGGGCTGACAGAGTGAATTAGAGTAACTGGAAAGTCCATAGATGGTGAAATCGGCGAGAAGCCAGCGAATGTCTGAGGATAGTTTCAAGTTTCAAGTAAGCCTGTCTAATGTCAATCCGTGGTCAGCGCACACATTTTTCCAACATAAGTAATCCTATTCTGACGCAAAGAATCCGACTTATGCTCACGTTCCATCGAGGTGGCATTGTAGATCCATCTGCTCGTTCACTCATTTATCGGCACACAAAGATGCACCCAGACAAGTACAGAGAAAAATGCAATAAAATGCCCCAGAAACGCTTGTATATTTTCGTGTACACGGCTGAGACACATCTCTATTTCATTCTTCAACAGGGTTCAAACGGTCTGGATGGGTTTCTATCCAGAAAGTAACGAAAAGGTAAAGGAAATGTTTGAAAGATCGCTAGGGCTCTGTCTTCAGTGTTTTTCCTCCATCGCTTTTCCGAGAACCTTCTTCACTCAATAGATATAATTTTCCAATCTCTTATCGACGTGATTTCACCGCATGTTTTCAGCGAAATAGAACCCTTCTCGTTGACTCGGATAAATAATCTATTCCATTCTTCAAAACTAGCAACTTCTTTCGGATACTGCTTGGCGATGACGATGGCAAGCCAGGTACTCCTATTCTTTCTAGAATTGCGGCACTGTAATTCAGTGCAAGATACAGAGCGGGAACTCCTCATTCATGCTATGCTTGCGCTTTTAATTTTCGAAGTATCTGTTTCAGAATGAGACAGCATTGGAAAACACGACAGTGAACTTTATATACGGTTCTCCCTACCGTTATGAATATAGGCTAGATGGTGGAAAAACGCTGATTCTAATGGGTTCCAGTAAGATTTATTCACAAAAATATCCTCTGTATATGTTGGCCGTGTTGATCGAATTTTGTTGAAAAACAATCTGAGCGAGGATGTCAAAGCGGAGACGAGTGTGCATGCAGTGAAACTACGAAGAACATTTGGAAGAGTGAAGCATGGAATATTCAGCGCGCGATTCTCCGAAACGCTCCTCGCAATTCCAATGAATAGAACAGCTTTTCACATTCAGTAAAACCCGCACGGTTCGCATCACACTTCATTCTCGCATCAATACTCGAAGATGACAAGATCCGCAATAACCATCTTCTTAATGAAAGCAAGGCTCGTAGTAAAGTGTCATGGCGGCGGGTTGAACTCCAAACCCACCGCCACGATTTACGAGATGAATGCATGCCGGCCCACTTTCACATAGTCTAGCATAGCAGATCATATGAGATCATAATAAATAAATTGATGAATAATAAATGAATAACCACCCACGTTACTGCTGAGCCACGCACGTGCTAAGGGCTAAGATTATGTTGCGGGATGATCGTCTTATCATGCCGCGGAAATAGTGGGAGAGGGAGGTAGACACAGAATTAACTACACCGAGCAACTCATTCTGCGTTCATTCGCTCTCCTACTATTTTTGCAGCATGAGAGGGTTCCAGCTCTTAACAGTGTGACTACCTCTGCTTTTGGCAAATGGGGGAGGGCGCTTACTTGAGCCTAATTCTGACGAACGGTGTCCTCGAACGACTGAGCGAGGACGCTGGACCGCTGTTACAAGCGGGACGCGCCGCGTACGCGCTGCAGGCTCTGGACTACAGTCCATGCACTAGATCGTCATCGCCAAGCGCCTCCTTCAACGAGACCGTTTTAAACTTATGATTTTGCGCGNGGGGGGGGGGGGGGGGGGGGGGGCTCAGCAGTGTTGTGGTTCTGCTATGCTTAATTGTGTGTGTGGGATGGCATGTAATCTTCACTCGAAGCGTCGCGGTGAGTTTTGGAGTTCACGTCGCCTCCATGACACTTCACTATGGGCCCGAATGTTACCTCTTCTTAGTAGGCGGTTCATGTGTGTGTATATGTGAACTAAATTCGTCTTATTCGGTAGATGGTGCCTTGCCACAGGATCGGTGCGTTTCAATGGCTTGGGTCGCAGCCAAGCACGACAAGCTGCATCCATGGAGAATGCGCTTCCTATTTGTCTAATGGTGGTATCCAACTTCACAGCAGTGCAAAGAATAAATTCAAAAACCTGCCGGACCGCGCCTTCCGCACTTCAGAACGGCGTGGGAAGTGTCGTACTGCAATGCGAGTGGCAACAGCACAGAGTCGCAGAATCGAAGTAGAGGTAGGAGTGCGCATTCGAGCAGATAACGACAGTATTATTATGTAGCAATGTGCTGCTGTATCGACAAAACACCAAGTATTACTCAAAGCTGTTACTTTGTTCGAACACCCACATATGTGTAGCTAGAGAAACTCAACAGTAATGTTTTTTGTTTTCCAATGGAAGCACTGGGAAATCTGTATACTTCAATGGCTTCTAATGAAGTGCTGAATAAATGAATCGGCGGTGGTTGTTTTTCTCTGCAACATACATTTTTAGTTTTATTTCTTAGAAACACATGTGTTGATCTCGTCGTTTAGATGAAAAACTAGGATGTGGGCGCCTCTTATACCTATGCTGGTATGTTTGAGTAATAATCAAAACTGTGAGTGAGGTGGGATAAATTCAGGAGAATAAGAGGAAGTTGAAGCAAAATTAAAACCAAAATAAAATAACGAGCGGGAAAAACGCTGAAATCCCTTTTTTTCAAATTTTCATTTTTTGCCAAGAATTGAATCGTGCTCGTGCCAACATAGAGATTTCTATTCCGAACGCACATCCATGCACAAGAATATTCGCAGACTTTCATCATTACACCCATCATACAGATCAATCCAGTCTTTTGCAGTTTCGTTAGTCTTTGCGCCCATCCTAATCTGCACGGCTATGAGTGCCGCATCGGAAAAAGAAACTGGAATTAAGGTATCTATACAGGATACAAATTATCACCAGCTTTAAAGGTTATTGCAACTTATAGCGTGCTTCAAATATTTCAGGAATTTCTTCTTGTTATGGGTCTTGGTAAGATCACACTCTTTTTGGAGACACTAACGTTTTTGTACTGTAAAGCATTCATTTGCACATGTCTTCTACTAATTATACTTGTTAGTGAACTTCCGGTTAGTCGGAGCCTTTCACATTGTTGTTTCGAGCACGTTTAGCTCTTATCGTGGTTCTGGATTTGTTAAGGATGGCACGAGGTTGTTCGTTTGCTGCGCTTCTTTACTTTTAGCACTTGCAGTCGTGCTTACTGCAATGGTTTGTGCTGCTTTTGTCAAGACAAGGAACGGTGCTTTTAAATGTGAGTGTCTTTTAGGAGCTGTATATATTCTTGTTCCCAAGTGCTCCCAAGTTGGCGGCAAAAAATAGTGGAGGGGGTCTTCGGGTTTTCATGTATTTATACAAAGACTCACATTCACCATCTAAATGTTGTAAAACGACGACGACGTGCGGCAAAAATGGTGGAGGGGGTATTTTGTCGCTGGGCGACGTTTGCCGCCTCCTTCAATAGATGAATGTTTTGGTGCTTACATTGCAGCTCTTTCACCCTTATTGTTCTTTTTTAGTTTTGAATATCGAAGTCATGTGTTATATTCATAGATAGCATGCCTTTTGTGTGGTATGCACGTTTTTTTGATGCTCTGATTTCGTCGTTTTTTGAGATCTGAACAGGGAGGGGGTGAGTAAAACAAGATTGGAGTGAGAAGAGCACGGGAATATGAAGGAACGTACTAGAGTGAATGGTTTAGAGCACCCATGCCGTTGAGCAAGACATAAGCTACAAAACATTCTTTGACTGGAATCAATCGACTACCGGAAGTTTATTCGAACCATGTTGATGTTGCTCAATTTGAGCAGACGAGAAAAGTTCACCTGTGCATACGAAAAACGGCAGTTACTTTTGCACCAGCCTGATGAGATTCTTGGGAGTAACTTGTATGTCGACTTTTGTAAGTGGATGTGTTATATTATCCGCTGATGGGGCCAGAAAGGGAAAAATGGAACTATTTTTGAACCCAGATTCGTTTAAACGAGGAACCAAAATGAAATTACTCAACTAACTAAATCAAATTTTGTGCTAAATGTTGCGTAAAATACAACAAGTGGCAAAGAGAATGCGCATGTACCGAGACGACAAAGGAAACAGACCTTTTCCTCACAGATCCGGCACCAAACCAAGCTAAATCCTGTTTTTTTTTTCAACAGATGGAGTGGTCGTTTACGTTGTGCTTGTCTCAATCAAGACCTATGCACCTAACATTTTCTATCGCAAGGGTGTCAATTATCTGCTCCATGTTAGCATATTTCTCGTTTATGAAAGGATAATCGACTGCATCCGACTGAGTTATGTTCGAGGTGAGTGCATTTGAGCTCACAGAGCTTTTTCTTCATAAAGCAAACTATCAAACCGTTGGGAACGTTATGCCCAATTTCCGGAGATGGCGAATTTCCGTTAGATGTGATGGCATCTAGTGACCTTCTTTACTTCAATGCTAAGGCCGTTTCAAGATAATTCCTCCTTTTTTCAACCAACTTTCGACAATTTGTTTGAGAGCGATTTGGAAGCAATTCATTCCGAAATTTCGTGAATAAATTTCGAGCATGTTTTCTGCATCAGACCCAGTGAAGTGTATGCGACAAAGCATTATTTATAGCGTTCCTACAAATGAATGTTGGTGGTCTAAAATGTTTCTATCTGGTTGTATCAAATTTGAAGTGAGCAAGGCGATGAAATGAAATAATGACGAGCTTTTTCCTCTCTCCCTACCATATTGGGACTACCATATCGGGACCCTATAAACAAAAAGATACCGATCTATTGGAAAGTGTGCAAAACAACTTCACTCGTGAAGTATTCATGAGGTGTTCTAGAATAGACTATTCCTCAATACCAAATGCAACAGAAAGATCGAAGCAACTAGGATTGCCAACACTCAGAAGTAGGAAAAAAACGACTTAGTAATGATGTATAAAATTTTAACTGGCACGATTGACATTGACGCTACTGAATCCTTCATGATTGCTCCCAGAAGAACTAGCAGAAGTGGCATCTTAAGGCTTGCCGAACCAGTAGCTAAAGGTCAAATCAAAACAGAATTTTTCTCGCACAGAACTATCGGATTGTTCACTCCATTGCTATGAGGACATGTACTAAACATGTCTGTTACCAGATTTAAACTGTACCTTGACCATCGGCTGAAGTCACAGCAATAAATGCTTCCCTGTTCACGTATTATTCGAATACCAATACATCTTACATTGTAGCCTCAGCAATCTTTCTAATGTGCTTACTGATATTTGTACTGATTTGTATAACTTGTACTGTACGCGTGACACTGGTCCGCTTTGAAATGAACATAAACATAAACATGAACATATGCTCCATGATGCGGTCTATGATCATGACTGTCATACTTCGCTACATTTACTTCGTTGCTTCAAATGCGTCATCGTTCTGCCATTTTTTCGATGCTTCTCTAAGAGGCTTTTCATTCCTTCCTTCGCAGCATAGAGTGAAGGAGGGACTTGCTCAGCACATGACTGTTCCACTGCAACACCTTTGCGCGCATGAATTCAGGTAAGTGTGCGCCGTACGAATAATCTCTCTTATTTCGTCGTTATGCATACTATCAGATGAAATGAATTCTCAGACCCAGAGCATCTTTTAACTTTTCAGAACTTGTTCGTGCGCTTTCTCTAGCACTGACTTACTTACGAACACACAGTTCCGTATACCAGTTTCGGAATGGAAACTGTGACTTTCTCCCAAACTCTTTAACACCCACACATTCTCTCCTTTGTCGCACAGGGCCAATGTCAAGTGTCCCTACTTTAAAAGAATTTCATGACGATCTTCACTCGCGCCTTAATTTTGGAGCAGAAATATGACTGAAGAACGAAGACAGAGTCAGCCGTAGGTAGTGAAAAATGTGTAATGCTTGTGCCTGTGCAAAACAACAGAGGACTTTGCTCAGATTTGTGCGGACGTAATTTTTAAAAATAAGTTAAAGTAGTGCTCCTAGGTGACGGATGTCCGTACACCCGTATATATCCATATATAGAAGCACGGAGGTGTCCCACCTAGAACTTCCACATCAACTGTTTCATCCACACTCGGAAAAATTCCCCAGTACTGGAATTCTTCTCTGCTTAGATGCAGTGCCATCAAGTCCAAAATGTCACGTTCTTCTTGATACTGAACACCACCTCGTTTCCTGAGGATCAATTTCATTCCTAGATCTGGTAGTGTCAACTTTTATTTTTTTTTTTGCAGGAGTTCGGATTTCGAAAAAGCAATTAACGCGAACACAGTAGGGTAAAAGGTGGCTTCCTTCCGGGTGTTTGCATGTTCTTCTGTGTTGGCCTTATATTTGAGAGTTTTCCTTAATTACTCTGAAAAAAGAGAGTAGTAGTCGACGGTTGCTCCCATTATCGAAAAAAATCGTTACGATGACTCACGTTGCTGAATGAAAAGCCCAAAGGAAAAATTCTATTCCTACCGTTGCCCCCATGAACAAGGCCTGCGGTCGAGAATAGATGCAATACTCATGTTCAGCATCTCAAGCTACTCCTTTGCGCGGAGTGGGAGAAATTGAGGATTTTGACAGGTCTTTTTTATCTTAGCAGGATTTGACTAGATGACCCTAACAAGCAGTTTTCGCAGAAAAAATATCCATGACGTTTTTGGGGCGTCAAGTGTGAAACGGTGCCTAATTCCGCGCAGAACATTCAAGATGCTTTTGTGATTCCAGGAGTTGACATGTTTTCAACGGCTATGTATCATTCGAGCGGTATAATAAGTCTACATCAATCCTTCTGCATTCTTATTGTCCATATACTTGCATTGGTTTTTATGCTGCTGCTCTTAGAGTATTTACCTGCTAAGTCATTGTTCGCTTGGTTGTGCAAACACGTAGAATCTAAAAAGCTCGTGAGTGATTTTATTGCGAGTACCAAGAAATTAATTTGCTTATTCACTGCAGTATTTGCGGTGCTTTTGCATACATGTACCTAACTTCGTTTACATCATATTCTATGTATTTTGGAAGAAACTGTCATATTTCAAGACGCAAAGTCGCGATGAGGAATCGTCATGGCATCAAACAGAACGAAGAGGAAGCACTGAACCCGACATTATTGTTGATAATGTGAGCAAGATTTGGGAACGCACCGGTGAGCTTGCCGTCCACGAATTCAGCCTAAAAGCCTATCCAGGAGATGTGAGTTTCACTTTATCGACTATTCGTATTTGTCTAGAGTTCAGAAAATAGGCTGCATTCAATTAAGCAATTTATAGCCGCATAGTTCATTGGAGAGGTATATGGAAGATAGTCCATGCAAAAATCAAAGTGTTCAGGTGACGGTTTTGCTCGGTCACAATGGTGCAGGGAAAAGCACAACATATGCTATGATTTGCGGCACTACACCAGCCACTAGGGGTGGGAGTATCATTTTTTTTCATCTAGTCCTTGTCTTCATACTATTGAAGGATAAAGTGGTTGGCTTAATCAATCTCTTTTGTGGGATGCGGCCGCATTCAACTTCATCAGAGCATTGTAGAGGTGTTGAATGCGTATGTGCCCTGTACAGTAACTTGCGGTGGGCATCTGATGTGTGAAGTCAGTGTGTCATCTTTTCAAGTTCCTCTGGTACAAACCTACCGACCCCGGAGGGATGGATGGCTTGATTGGCTATGGGCGTGATCGAACAATCGACCGCGCGTGTGCAGCAAGCCTCTTACCATTGCGGCACACACGTCCCTTCTTATTATTAGATCGTCAAGTGTGAAGTGTCTTATTTCGGATGATGCGGTTTCGAATAAGGTTTTTCGAACAGAATGAGGTACAAGCAATCCAAATATGGCCCCATTTTACTGGCACAGCTTTGCCGTTTTAGCGGTAGCACGGTTGCGCCAACGTCTTAGAAGCCTGGGAAGCATGTGGCGATAAATTGGCGTAGAGCATTCTCAACATGATATAGAGAATTAAATTTTTCTCCTCTAAGAAGTGGGCTAGTCCTTGGAAGAAGTTGAGGTTCAGCAGAGCAAGGTTTGGCCAGTACAATTGCAGGTGGATTTCCCTCCTTGCCTGCCTGGTTTAGGCAACATGGTTCTCCGAAAAATATTGGGAAGGTTTCGCCATTTTTTGGGATACAAACTGCGGGAAAATCGTTCCCCGAGCCACTTTTCCGTGACATACTACCTCGAACATTTTAATGGTATAGGATTACGAGTTTTGGTAGAAAATGTCTAGATATTCCACATGGTTCATTGGAAATTTTCTTCCCAATAGCTGGCTGCGGGAGGACGACATAGATAACAAAACAATGGTGAGCATTTTTTTATGCTACATCAGTTTTCATTTCAGGAACCATTACGGTTTGTGGGCTCAGAATTGACCAGAACTTGAACGAATGCCGCAAGAAGATGGGATTTTGTCCCCAAAATAACTGTATCTTCTTCCATCTCACAGTCGATGACCACTTGTGGTTTTTCTTCAAACTGAAAGGCGGAGAGGGTGATTGGCAGGAAGAAGCCAGTGATCTATGTGAAAAACTTAAAATGGAGAATATTAGAGGGAGGGTTAGTTCATTCTTAGCACCTTGAAGTGATTTGAATTTGTCTCCATCATGAAGGTTGGACATGTCATCATTCACATTTGTATCTCTTCTCAGTAGCTTGATAGTCGTAGTGAATAGAAAAGAGGCAGTGAAGCTGGTAAAATCCAAAATACAAGAATTTCCCTTGATTTTCCTCTCCCATCCTCCCTCGACTCCAATTATCTGATCCCCTTATGTTTTCTTTTACGTTAAGCAAAATTCTCTATTGTTCACGTCCCAGATGGTCAAATTACGGAATGTTCGGTTTGCGAATACGCTCCTGATCACTTCCTTGCTTTTGAATATTCATTAAATGCTGAAGGTGCGTTACAGTGAAAAGAAAACGAATAGGACGTTATTGGACATAGCAAACGAATTCTTTCAATAGGTCATTAATGAAATCTGACAAGTTAAGGATATCAGGTCAGTATGGCCTTTCGCTTCGGGTGTATGTTGTCTAACGCAGCTCACGACGCTGATTTCAAATCTGCTTTCATCCGCTCCTAAATTTATCTCTATGTGGAGTTATACCCGTCAGGAGCACTCACGTAGGGCGCGCAATGCCGTTGTTGTAGGTGGGTCTTGGCGCAGTGGTAAGTTTCTCGCTCTTCAGGATCAACTGATGAAGTCGCCATGTTGATCTTCAAGAGTGAGAAACTCACCATTGCACAACGACTCACCTGGCACATCGACCTTCTGGCCCCTACGTGAGCGTTCTGACATGCAAAACGGGTATAACTCCTGACAAAGATGAATTCAGGAGCAGATAAAGACAGATTTAAAATCAGCGTGGCGAGCTGCATTAGGCAAGGTACATCCGCTACGGAAGGCTATGCTGACCTAGTATCCTTCTCTTGTAAGTAACAAGTTCTCTAGTTGCAAGAAAAACTAGAGATAGCAGCTACTAACGATGAACTGATTATGAGAATTGATTGAGAATGCAACTTTGCCTTGTAGAAACAACCACAAAACATATGGGAAATTTTCTTGAAGAAAGGGATAGCGCATCGTCATAAAAATCCAGCCTTTGAGGTGTACAAATTTGCTGAAAGCTCACACAGCAAAAATTCTACTGTGGTGATGCAATGTAACATCTCTCATCCTCAAAGAAGAGGAGAAAAACAGTTCTCTCCTGTCACTGGGCCACACTTGTCCCAGTTTCACAGTATGTGCAAGGTTCTTTAAGATGGCCGGCAAGCTTTCTGGAGGTGAAAAGCGGAAGCTTTGCGTTGCTATGGCTTTCATTGGCGGTAGTCGTCTAGTTATGTTGGACGAACCTACGGCCGGGATGGATCCGCAATCACGTCGAAATGTGGAAGTATTAGTGGAGAAAGAGAAGACGCAGCGGTGATTTTCTGTTTTTTTTTCGGCTGTTAGATGTGTTGTTGTTGCAACTTTGACCCGATTTTGCTACTATGTTCTGTTTATTTAAGATGTCTATTATTAACAACACATTACATGGACGAAGCGGAAGCTATGGGCGATTTTGTCTATATTATGCAATTGGGGCACTCTATTTGCAGTGGAACTCCGTTATTCCTCAAGAAGAAGTTGGTTGTTCTTATTGCAGTAAGAAGTCCTCGTAAGTCATTAGAAGTTAAACCCTGATGGAAGCAATATATTTGACTCTTACCGGGTTTACCCGCTAAATGAATGAGCACATTATGATTGAGGTTTGCTCTGTATCACCAATATCTCAAAGGTGTTAAAATGACCGTACATTGTGCGGCCTACGTTCCCGGAGAAGAGCTTCTTTTGATAATATATACAAAAAGAAAGAACCAATCAAAACAATTGTTATCAAGACAACGTAGATTAGAATACTTCAAAATATGTCACGACTGGTGTCCGAAGTGACTAATTTTGGATTTCTGAGAACCATTCAAACACGCCATTTAATTTCCCAGAATTTCGGCCATGTATTCGTTTTGCAATTTCAATCAAGAAAATCAGAAGGAACTATGCAAGATTGAGGGAATTTGCAAGATTCAGATAGGATTTGTTTGGTGGTTATGGCTTTTAGTCTTGTGCATACTTCAAGCAACACGATTTGATCGCCGCGCCTGAGTTTTGCACGAGCGATGCAGTTGTCGCGATGCGATTGCGTGCTTGGGCATGCTTCTTATGATGAGTGGCGATCGCGTTGAAACACTCGTTGTCCTTATCCCAGTAAAAACGTGAGATTTGAGCTCCATTCACATTTGTTTTCTTTGTTTAGCGTCAATAAGCCTTCACAGAAGGTTTTCTCTGTTGTAGTTATGCCTTCTGATTGGTTTGGGGCGAGTGTTTTGTCTTTTCAAATTGGTTTCGCTTGAAACGTTTATGGTTGGTATTTTTGCAAGATGTTCATAATACGGGATAAAATGCGAGAACGGTCATGAAGAAAGAATAGGAAACCATCCAAAACACTGGAGTATGCAAACTAATTAGGAAGATACTACTTAGAAAGCAAAAACTTCCTATCTCTCTCCCATAAGAATTCCAACGTTTCCGCTCTGCTTTTAAAGAAGTTATGGATGAAAAATCAGAAGTTGCAATATTTTTGCTCGCTAATGTAGCTTCTGAAAAGTCGAACAACAAGATTAACATTGTCTGGGAATTGTGCGGCAGCGTACTTGAGCTAGCTCAGGTCATGACCCTACTGCAAGGATCAACTTCTGCATTATATGCGCATCGTGCAACGACTATATCGGAAATAATCAATCCAATGCTTTCTTAATGCACCCCATACTCCAACCCTACCGTAAATGCAGAATACATTATTTCTTCCATTTTTCTGCATGTTATACTATATACTATACTATTATACTTTTAGGTTTGCATCTGAATATATTTTCAACATCGCACTCGACGTTAAACGCAAAGGAAATGAAACATTTATTATCGAGAAGGTGCGTGTTTTAGGACACCATTATCACATTTCCATAGCTGAACATGCTTTTTGAGCTTGTTAAAAGCTTTGTTCCTGATTCTAAAATGAGCGATGTTAATGGAAGACAACTATGCTTCAAGCTACCAAAGGAGGCGCAAAAGAGGTGAGAAGGATTTTTTCTGTATTATGGTGTCTGCTTTCGTCATAAAAATATCTCTACTAATAGACTGAACCGACTATAAGCTTTCAATCACGAAACTTTTTTGTAGTTTCGGCGACCTATTTCAAGCACTTGAAGAAAAAAAGCAAGAGCTATTCATCGATAGTTTCGGCGTATCTATAACCTCCCTCGAAGATGTCTTTCTGAAGTAAGCATTTTCTTTCAAACCTCTTTGTAGGTCATACCCAAATTTTCACAGAGTGGGCAAATTAACAGAAAAGAGTGCAACGACAAGCTCCGACCCTGAACCTGAAGAGAACCAAGATTATACTAATTCACACCTAGGTTGGTTCTATTGCACATATGATCTACACACGTTCAAATATTATATCTTTTCTAAAAAGCTATTGGAGTGGTTGAAGGCAGCACTAAGTCCCCCAGCGATGCATCTTCCGAAAAAGTATTGAAGCTGGCTTCTTTTATGTCAAAAATCTCATTTACAAAAATTATTGCGCCTGTTACCTTCAATTGGAAATGCGTGTTTTCCGCGAAAAGTAAGTTTATACTGGAGGTGATGGGATACCGTCTCAAACAAAATTACTTCCACGATCAATGTGGTTGACTAAGCTATTGGCCCTAAATGTTGGATAGAGTCTAATCGTGGACCAAACACGACCTTTTGCCTGTCTCAAAACAGGCAGATTTAGGTAGTCACCTTTCAGACCTTTCTATGTATCTTTGACATGCCAAAGACACGGGGACAGAAAGTACTCTTACAGGTAAGCTCCACAGTTTCTTTGGGTGCCGCTACATATACTTTTCGAGGAGTGTAGCACTTAGCATTGCCAAAGTTTGACGACTGCATCTTAGATACGTATTGATTGTGGGCGTTTTGCGAAGAAAATTTTAGCGATCATCTTCGGTGATGATACGTCGCTAGCAGGGTGTCGTAATCCCAGCGACGCAACATAAGCGCCAAGAACGAGACCCAGCGGCCCTGTACAAGGTTGAAAGACGTAATTTTCTTGGTGCCCAGCGTTTTCCATTGTTGCCCCAGCCACAAAGCCCGGAGTTCGAAAAACCTTCACCACCGACATTATCGAAAAGAAGAGAGGGCGCATTTGGTGCAGTACATCCTTCGCCACTGTGCCATGTGCGCCCTCCCATAGCTGGCCAAGTGCGTTCTCACACAAGTGGTGCTGAAGTTGTTTCTAAAAATTTCGATTCCTCGAGAAGGCCAGAAGGATAGGGGTGAGGGTGACCTATTGCATAACTCCAGAATTCGATCGGACACCTTCTACATTTTTGGGGGCTGAAAAATTCAAGTTTTCTCAACAATCGATGCACCGGTAGCATCGAATTTTGAGCACGGCCATCCAATAAACGTCGATTGTTGAAAGGTGGGGCATCAATGGTTGTGAGCAACAGTTTTCACTATGTTTATTCTCGTTCACTTCATTTTCTGCTTTCTTTTCAGGATGTCCTTGGAGATTTATGCAGCAGATATACTACATCTGTTTGAAAAAAGTGCTTGCTTTATTCCCAACATCTTTTGTTTTTGCAGTGGTGAGTTCATACTTATACCTGTTTTTCTTTTTCTTCTCAACATTTCAACACTGTGAAGATTGTCCCTTACCTCTGTGCTAGTTCATGACTGTGCGTTTTTCTGGGTACCTGGCGTGTGGACCAAAGCGCTGCGGCAATCGCATAATCACTAACACTTATGACACGAATTGTGAACTGAAACAGATAATCCATCGAAATCTGGTTCTGCAAGATTCCTATTGCTGTCGAGCGAAAAAAAAAAGAGACAAAACAAGTGCAGATTGCTACAAGAATTGGTGAACGCCGGGGACAAGTCCAACAGCATGCTGTGGCGCCAAGAGATGGAAAAGCAAAATCTCTCGATTTCTTCTCTTTCCCCCCTTTTGCATCTAAGAAGGCCTGCTTTCATACCGATAATGGCCGTTATCGCTTGGCGTATGAAAACAAACTGAAAGGTGCAGAAAGTTTTAGCGGCACTACAGGATAGATGGGTGATGTACATTCTTGGCTATTACAATCAAAAGGGCGTGAAATCAACGAAGGGAAATACTACATCCCTCAATAACAAGGCCGCAGATTTATGCGAAGCTTTTTTTGCAGCAGGAGGCGTTCTCCATTTTACTTTCACCACGGCCTTAGAATTTCGGGGGAATGAAGAGGGGATGAAAGTTAGTTTGGAGAAAAAAGGAAGGAGCGGGCGAGCATCAGGAGAAGTCTGGAATTTCGCCGTCAACCGTCCGGCCAGACTAGTTCGTTATAGGAGAAGGCACCGATGCAAGAAAGTTTCTACATCTGTAGCAGGGGTACTGTCTCTATCAGATGCGAAGGTTGTGGAAAGAAGCATGTGGGCGAAACGATGTGGTAATTACGAATAAGATTGAATGAACACAGCGGACCCTGCGACTGTGTGGGATAAACGCTAAGGAGAAGAAGAAGTAGAGAAGTAAGAGGCCAAACCAGCGGAATGAGATAAAGTTTATCTGGTGTAAAATTTAGCTTGACAAGGTGCTCCACTAGGCATGTCATTGTTGCCCCCAAATTCTGGTAAGAAGAATGCAAAACAAGTGATGAAACTCTTTAGCTACTCTGCTCAGTACTTCAGTGCGTTACCTGCTCGACCGCTTTATAGACCTTTCCTTGCTAGACCTTGAGTCAGCTAGTTTTTCTAAGCCGCTCAACGAACTTGATTCACTGATCGCAAGGCTTGAGGGGTTCCTTGCCGCAAGCCTGCGTTTACGGCGATGTTCAAGAAGTTCTCGTGCATCAACACTGAAACGAAATTAATTAAGTGCAAAAAATTGTGTTAGAAACATCCACTAAATTCTGGATAGATTCCATAGTTCAAACAACGTCGTGGCAGATGGTCATCAAAAAGTTTGCACCAGTTCTCACGATTTTTCTGAGGAAGCTGCCGCTAACATCTCAGAGTCATTTATTTCAGGTAATTTTACCATTAATTTGCGCAGGTGCAATGGGTTACATATACGGTTCTTCTTCTGAGGTAGGAGCCAGCATGCAAACCAGTGAGTGATCAAATGCTGTTGTTAATAATCAAATGATAACTTGCACAGAAATATAACTGCTGTTTTTGATTTCTCCGGATCCACCATTTTCGGAAGACACAACCTTCGGTACTTCCGGCCACAATAGAACATATGAGAGGGGGTTTTCCCTTGCATATTTCTACAAGGTTTCACTTTTATGTATACAGATGATTAACGTTATTGTCGACCCTCTGCTCCTTATTTTGGGTGAAGATTCATTTGAGAGAACAAGAAGGAGAGTTTGAAGGCGAGAGGGATGCTTTGTTGGCAGCGTGGATACTAAAATTTCCAGATTCACTCGATTACATGGATCTTAATCGTTCTTCACTTCTTGGTGTTCACTATAGGCCTTTTTTGTTCTCCTTTTTTTGTTCTTCACATGCATTGATTTACGATAATTGCTTAATTTCTTGCAGTTTCTGATGTTTCTCTTCGGAGGGTGAAAGTTGCTAAATTTCTGATATTCGATATATCAAAAGATAAAACGCTGAGAAGATCAGTGGACAGAGCTCTAGAGAAGTTCCCTGATTTACAGGTATGAATGCTAATCTCAATGAGCGGCAAAAATTTGGAGGAAAATCGAAATTTTGGTCGCATGTCAACCGTCTTTAATATTGGAAAAATTGCCTTAAATTCTCAAAAGCTGATTTTGGCCAGCCGACTTGAATGTCTTTTTTTCTTAGAAACGGATACAATCATGCAATAATGAACGATGTCGCTCTCATTATTTTTTATAATGTTAAACTCACTTTCTAGCATGTCCTGCTACATAACATACATAGTGTAAGACTTAGTAGCTTACTCCTAGGTTTGACAGACTTAATAGTCTTCGATCTTCGGTCCTCAACCAGCTCGTGCTGTGCCCTGCTCACCACCTAAAATTAAACATTTTCAAGTAATTCCATCCTGATTCAAATATTAGCGGCTGTTGTTAATTACTGCTAAAACGTCCTAATTACAGATGCAGAAATATATAATCTTAGCGTCCAGTTTCAGGGACAAAGCGTTAATTCAAATGCCTATTCTAGGTCTTAGTGTACAACACTAGTGACTGGTTACAGTCATGGTCTCTTCAATGGCCATGGGTAGCTGGCGGAGTTATCGTCGGCAGCAATACTAGTCAATCTAATGTGGGTAAAAGCTTGAACACCAATTACAACTCAACGTTACAAAAATTATGGGGCAATTTAGACTAGACGCGTGCATCAGTCGTGCGTTACAGGGACACGCCCACTCTTTGAGAACAAGATGAGTATTCATTCATCTGGTGTGATAGTAAACTTCTTGATGCGATGACGAAACGATGATGCGAAGGTCGCGGTTAACTGTCAACATTGGCTTGCAACTATAGTGCTTGACTGATGAGGCTTGAGCAAAATGTTCCAAACATCAAGGGTTTTGAACCTTCAACCATCATATGCTCCATCTCAGAGTGTGCTGACATACCTCTGCATCACAGACTCTACCGGTAATAGAGTTCATGTGATCACTGAAATTCAAGCGGCTAATGAGTCCCGTCCGCATAACCTAACAATGTTGCGTTAAGCTCAGAAATATATTTCCGTGCTGTTGCAATATGCGAGGTTTAATCTAGTAAGATGTGAGGCTTAGCATTCAAAATCATCCACCAGAAAACCGAAATCATCAACGATCCCCGGCGGAAGGTTATGGTGACCGAGGAGGAACATCGATCACTAGGTGTGCCCGGAATTGCGTCTTCACAAAAAACGAGCCAGTGCCCGCCAGACCTGCTACAATGATGCACTCAAACCATGAGCAATAAGCCTCCGGCCAGCTTTTCGAAATCCGAAAACAATCGGAGGAATTATTGGAACGAGCCAATGTGCACCAAAATGCATAGGAAAACAGGCAGATGCAAAAATGCTCTCAAAACATGCCAAAAATCAGGGCAAATTCTAGGAGATGCCGTTCTATTTGTGTGTGACTAGGATTTTTGGTGTTCAGGGCTAAGGGAGTATTATTTATAGAGATCGCTCAACGCATCATACCGCGAATCCGTGCGTCTCACCTGCATTTGAGCTGCGTCAGGACCGTGATGGGGTCGATGCTTTGTAATACAAGAGCACGCGTCTAGTATAAATTGTGCCTGTGGCGAAGAATTGGTTAAAGTTTATCTTGAGTGATATCTGCAGAACATTTTCCATTTAGGATTCCAACAGTCTAGTGTGGCTGATTCCTGGGTACTTGAATCATCGAGAAATAACTATGCTCAGTTTGATTTGTGATACCATTTTCGCTACAGGTAACTTTACGGGTACCTCGTCTGTGATAGTAATGTTAATGTTCCATATGATCACTCTGTCAGAATTTTGGAATTTGTGTGAATGATATCTCTCTTTTCGAACCCAGAGAGTAGTTCGCAGAAAGATCAATTGAGACCACAGAGCTTTTGAGTATTCCACATTATGTATTGTCATGCGAGAACTTGACTAAAAATGCTACACAACGGAGAAGTCCATGTATCGTAGCTCGCAATTCAAAGTTGCGTTTTGTCATCGAAACAACATCCGGATCAAGCTAGTTTTCTGTTCTTATGAGAAGAGATGTTGTGTAGATCTTGTGTGATGATTTGTAATTAATGGCAACAGTTCATTAAGAGTCATGATATCTGATATTGGAATTATTGTTTTGTTTAATACGAAGATAATTCAAGTGTGCTTTCGGAAAAAAATCCAGATATGCGTTTTTCTTGGAGTCTTCTGGCTGAAAGCTTTGCTGGCCAAGAGTTACAAGGCACGGCCCCTTTTGCGCTTCTGTTCGTGATCGCCTTCATAACTAGCTCTTTCGTTACTTTTCCTATCAAGGAAAGAACGTGCCGATTTAAACAACTGGTACGCCTACTCAGCTTCTATTCCATAGCAAGTGTGAACAGCCATAGGTGAAGAACCGAGCAGGTGCATATTTGTCTGCTGTGATGGTATCATTGTTAAGGAAATGTTGGCAGGAACGTCACCCTTCACGTTTTGGTTCGCAACATTCTTATTCGATATGTCAATAGTAATTGCTGTTGTAATTAGCATGGGAATCATATTCATTTTTTGTAGTCTTCACACGAACACAACACTGTTGTACGTTTATTTTCAGTTGTGAGATTCAAAACATTGTTTCTTGACATTGACATATATGAAGTGACACGGAGATCTCAAAGGAAAAGGGTGCCTACCATGCTTTGAAAATCGTATATTCACGGTATGCAGTGATCCCGCATTTGGGGAAATGCACGGAAAACGAGCGCTTAGCATTATATTAGGTGTTAACATAAGTCCTTGCGCTTTTTTCAGTTGCGATTTTCTCCACCCCATTGACATTTTTTCCTAACATGTTGTATACCTGCTGAAAGCCCTTTTCTTCGTTTACAATAATATCTTCACGCATTTTCACAGAACTATTGAATTACACGATTTTTAGGCTTACGAAGAATAACCCCAATTTGAGGAAAAAAAACCACTTCCTCCTTGTATTCAATAGGGACCAGAAAGCACTCGATACTTTTTGAACGTGGAAGTTCTGTAAAATATAAACGCGGAAAAACATGACCAGTGGAAGTGTTGTAGGACTAGTTTGGCGATGCTGGCAAGGGTGGGGTCCGACGTCATCATGGGGTAAGATGGCTACACCCGCGCGAAGGGAGAATTACCCCAGCTACTGGATAGCTTGGAGAGTCATGACGTCCATATAGACCATACGATTCACATAGAGCACTTCCCAGGTCCTCTCGACGAAAATCTGTTTAGTCGAAGTGATTGGTGTCATTGAAACCAAATATGTCTTCCTTGAGCATCAAAATCGCTGACGACTAACCATTTCAAGCAAAATGTCTCTTTTATACTTAGCACAGGTCGTTTGGCCAGTTCTTATGGCCTTTCGAGCTTTAGTTGGATGCCAGAATAGGCAGCTGTCGGTTGCGCGTTTTTCATTGGCTCATTGCTCCACTTCGCAGGCTCAAAACTCTAACAAACTGTCATTTTACCAAAAGATCCTTGCAACTCTCTTGCAAAGGAAGATTAGCGCTTTCGAGCCGTATATGACTTGTCCATGAAAAATAACAAATAGGTGGAGAAAAGTGCATCTGGAAAAAAGCGCAAGGACTTATGTTAACACCTAATATACGTATCGATCCTCGACAGAAGAGGATCGATACGTTTCTTTTGTTATCCTACTGGATCGGACTCCGATGCACTATAACTACAGTTTTACGCGGTAACGGACCTCTTTCTATGCATCTCCTCCATCTCTCCATCTTTGAACACTTGCACACCCCTCAGGTAAATGTGGTTACACCACACCACACCACACACACACGGGTTAGGTCACTATTATGGGTCATTGTAGCTATTTCGAAAAAAAAATCCACGCGGAAGCCTCAAGATACAAGTGGGATTCCTAACAATTTTGACAGTTCACTTCCAAATAAAGATTCATCCCACGGAGATTGCCAATTTATCTGCTTTGGTCTGAAAATTTGCCTCCAGGATGATGATTATATTATACTGTGCGACAGTTTTTCCATTCATTTATATTTTATCTGTCCTTATGAAAGATGAAAGTACTGCGGAACTTGTGTGCACGATGTATCAGTTGGCTGGACTTCTTCCTGCCATTGCCATTCTACAAGGAAAAAAAGTAAAGATGCTTCTCTTGATGCTTCTCTATATCTTCTTATTCGATACAAATTCTGTGAAAAATTTAGGTCGAATATCTCATGTTCTTCTCTCCAGCTTTTGCATTATTTCTGGCAGCTGTAATACAGTGGAACCTAAGACTACCTATTTCTGTTTACCGTTAGTAGACATTGTTTAATTGCCACTTGAATCTCTGCCTGCCGGAATAGCTCGTATGCGTCGTCGGGTAGGGATAGCTTAGATTGTGCATTTGTGAGTTTGCCTGCAATAACAAATGGTACGGTGTATGCAACCTGATCAGCTGCTTCGATCTATGAGAAGGCGCATAACTTACAAAGGGTTCGTGAACTTGTTATGGAGAATAAAACATGTAGAAAATCGGAATTAAATGAAAGATAAACTGCAAGCTTTCCTTTTCTATTCGGGATCCTGAGAAAAATACAAAAACAAGAGGCAGTTGTATCCAATGAGTTTTACATCCTCCTAGAATGGAACTAGAATTGAATTTTGTTTTCTTGGTATGAGAGAAAAAAAACTGCTCTCGTCTATGCCAACTTCTGGTGCTTTTACGACTCGTTCCAAGTGGGTAATACCAATACTTTTCACTTCGCAAGGAAAAAAATAAAAATAAGATTGAACCAGATGATCGGCCAAACATCGCGCGCAGTAATGATTGCAAATAAAGTGGCAGGCGCCCTCTCAAAGCTATCCCATTGAAATTCTTCTCGATGCATTCAACTCGGTTCTCAGTTTTCCACATGTTACCTTTTCATCACATCGCTACTAATTTTCTGGCCTATCGCTGGCAGGGATTTTGCAATAACTAAAACATCTTCAGCCGACAAGTTTTATTACGGAGTGTTCATAGCTCATGGGATTGTTGCCTTTGTAATATTGAGCTTCCTGGAGAGTGAATACGCATTTGCCCTGCGGAGGAAAATGCGCACGAAAGAATATACACCTGTGTGTTCACTTATTTTTAGTAGAATGAAGAGTGTAATTGTGGAGAGCAGTGTAATTGTTTTAGACAAGTGAAATTTCCGAAGGAGAAGATGTCGTTGAAGAGAGGGAACACGTTGTAAATAAAGCGGCCGACCTTGTATTGAGTGTCGAGGTTCCTTTGAACGTGATAATACATAACGTGTCCATTTCGGGGTGGCATGTGGGCGCACCATCAGCTATGTCGCGTGGCGCGCTGCTTGTGGTGGTCCTGCAGCCAACCACCTGAGTATCGTTCGCTAGCACACGCCTTGGCGGGCGGTGCGTCCGCACACTACCTCGAAATAAACACACCATGGCCTCACTTTTATTCTAATGATATTTGAATTTTCAGGATCTTACGAAATTTTATGGTAAACTATGTGCTCTTAAAAGAACAACGTATGGTATTGAACACGGAGAATGCTTTGGACTGGTTGGAGCAAGTGGTTCTGGGAAAACCACTACATTTGAAATAATAACAGGCTTCCGTCCTGCTAGTTACGGAACTGTTATGTTAAACAATGGTGTTGCGACTCGCAATGTTGTACGTCTCTCTTCGTATTCTAGGATTCGAAATGCACTTGACATATTTTTATTAAAGACAATCTTTCTTTTTTAGATCTCTGTTTCGAGATATTCAACATATTTCAGTAATCTTAGTGATTTAGAAACTTGGATATTGTCCCCAGTTTGATGCGATGCTACCTCGTCTTTCCTGCTTTGAAAATGTAGCACTCCTTGCTGGATTAACTGGTAAGAACCTTCCCAAGAAAAACTACCACCAGCAGGAATTATCAAATCTTACCCTACTGCTCACTTGAAACATGCCTTTTAGATTGTGTTTGTACCAAAGGGGGACGCAGAAAGTGGGCGGGAAGTAGGGAGTGGAAGAGGAGTGTGGAAGGTGTGGTGAAATGGGGCAATGGCGGCTACGAGGGTTTGAATGGCCGAAAGATGGAAAACAATGTTAATGAAACAATATACCCCGACAAAAGCGATGATTAAAATAACCGAATAAAATGAGTATATGCAAAAAAATTTGTCTACTTTATTTGGTGATTTCAAAAATTCCGGAGACACATACTCGGGTTGGGTTGTTCTCAACAGGGGTTTGTCCACAAGTTTGCAAGACTGCACTGCGACATGTGCCAAGTTCCCCACGGTTAAAACACAGCTCTAGGCATCCTTGCTTAGGAAGGACGTCTTCCCTCATACCAACGTCCAGAAATTTGACGTCCTGAATGATCATCAAACATTAATCATCAACAAATCCTGGAAGACAATCGAGTCGCATCGACTGCTCAGACGCACACATTTGCAGTCTCGCTGCAGCCGCACGTCATTTTCATTGTTGATGAATACGCTGAGTTGACCGGTCTTTATGGAAAATCTTTCGAAAGTGGAAGCGTGCGTCTGACCCTAGCATAAATTCCCCTAAAGTCTTTTTTTTTGGTGTCATCGAAATTTTAGCGCTCAAGTTTCGCTCGACGATACCAAAGCAAGTTTTGCTTGGCGATACATTTGGCGAGTCTCGCACATAGAAACAGAGGGGTTTGTTTTTTTCTTGTTTGGCAAAACATTTAACGGACTTCGTTTGCCTGGATAGTTGACAAGCTCGTTCACGAGTTTGCCAAACAAACCTCACCAAATATATCGCCACATAAGTTCATAGGATGAACACTTGTGAGTTCGGTCGGTCATTCATGAGGGTCCGAGCTTTCCGACTTCTACCCTCGTTTCACCGGTACGTTGCCTGGCGTTTCTCAGTGTATAGGGTCGCAGCAACGACGATCTCATATCAGCGTATCGCAACACTGTCATAACGCAATCTTCTCGCGTGTTTAAGCATGCGGTTCGGCGTAATGCTTCCAGACCAAATCAAATGGAAATGTTGTCACTCGTCGGATCCACAGCTATGTGAGATGTTACCCCACGGGTCCACAGTTATGTGAGAAGTGCGCTGGTGCGCAGTAATGGGGATAAGATGTCATTTGACGGATCCACTCCTGCGTGAAGGTTGCTTCTGCGAATAACAGTGGGTAGCATGTGCCATGACGGCTCCATTGCTACACGAAGGATACGACCAATGTCCGCAAAGATGTCACACAAGTGCAAGCCTAGAGAAGTAGGCACCGAAATGCCTGAGAGTCCGTCGTCAGGCACATAGATGTTCAGGCTAGCAAATTTGTCTGAAAAAACCTGCGTTTTAGAGATTCTTTCTCATGCTAAAAGGATGCCCATAACCGGAATTTGCAGGTTATCGGTACGCAGAGCGGAAAGCGCTGGAGGCTCTGCATATTGTGGATCTCATGGAACATCGACACAAAGCCTTTATAAACTGCAGGTCGTTCTTTTTTCAAGCCGAACACTTGCACCATCGAAAAAGCACCACACGTGTCCATATTGTTGCAGTGGTGGTCAAAAACGAAGACTAAGCACTGCTGCAACCGTGATTAGTAGTTCGGAGCTGCTGATTCTGGACGAACCAACGGCAGGCGTTGATCCAAAGGTAATGATGTTCGATTAATGTTTTGAAATAGCATGCTATATTATCAGGTTGGTGCGAAATTAATTGCCGAAATGGACAGTCTAATTCAAAATGTTGTAGCTCGAAAGTAAGATGTTGCAAAACCGTATTGACTACATGCTTCGCACAAGCATTGTCCATCACCATGTGAAGTGCTGCTCGAATCCGCCTGCTTCGGAATCTGTGCAGGCTCTAAGTCTCGCCTCAAGTAAGACTTCGGTTGACCGAGATGGGTTGACGTCGGTTTTGCTTCACTCCCTCTCGAATGCTGCTCTGAGGGAGTTCACACTTTTGTGGCTTGTAGCAGACACCTTGGCCTCTAACGCGCTTTAAACGAAGTAGCACAGCGGATTGGAATCAGGGAGTAAGAGAACAATATATCGTGGCTTCTCCAGTTGGAACAGTCAGGGTCACATAAGGCAGAAGTGGATTTTGTGGTCCGGTTAAGGGCAAACTCTTGTTACGGAATGAACCATTTGTGCAGCTGTGTCCCTTCATCTGTGGAAAAAGTACGTGTAGTAGTATGGCTTCCTGATGAGACCCGGCGTCAATTTTTGGCAATTATGTCACGGAGAAACAAAAAGAAGGTCTTCCTGAAGTCAGTTCATCCCAGACCGTAGCAGATTAGAGAAACAGGGTTCATTCGCTCACCGCCGATTTTTTTAATGTGCTGCGATACAATGACAGTAATTGGGTTGGCCCCCACAGAATTCACGCGGCCCTAACAGTGAAAAGTTTCCCGTCTGTATAAACGAAGTTGAGGAGGTGGCCACGAAGATTTCTTTTAAAAACTTTTTTGCCTGATCCGAATGCTCCCTGTTCACTCAATCCATCAGTGTGTTGTTTCGAAACAACCAGTAGCTGCTCAGCCCCAGCCCAAGTTTCGCGATTTTCTGAACAGTGCCTGTGGAGATATTTGAGTTGGAAGTTGTGCGATTCAATCTGATCGAATTTTCACATTGTTACTCTTATCGATGTTGCCACGTCAACGTGATGTGCGAATGGATCAAAGTCTCCTTGGCTTCTGGAGTGAAACAGTACGGCCTGTCTCTTTTCGCTGTCCCACTATATTTCCGTTTGTTAGTGCAGCGAAATCAGGGCGTTCAGCAAATTCAGTAACATGGAGCGTGCACCCACTGAGGTTCACCGATGGCAGTAGATGACGGAATCTCTTTATAACTTCTGGAGGGGTCCAAGCAGGGGAACCAAAATTCTCACGCTATTTATGAAAGCCACTAGCTACATTGCTGTCGCAAGAGATATGTGATAGCTGCTTTCCTTTTTCCTTTTTAGCTTTTTAAAAAAGCGATCCATACTTAACAGCCACCCTGTAGTCTTACTCGGTATTTCCAAACTCTTTCTGAAAATTACAAAAGAGGAAAGATATATGAATGGTACTAAATCAGTAGACGAGTCTTGGGACTTGCCTCCAAACAGCATCAAATCCTTAAGAATAGCATCACATTCATCAGGATGAAAAAGGACAGAGGAATTACAAGCTCCCATCTACCACCTTGCTCCATCCGTATACAATACGACATTCTTACTTTTCATAGGCACGTCGAGACATATGGGACTTACTCAACAAATTGAGATTGAGTGGGAGGTCAATATTCCTTTCATCTCATTCTATGGAAGAATGTGAAGCACTGTGCACATGCATTGCCGTCTTGTGCAGCGGAAGACTCATTTCCATCGGACCCAGCCAGTCGCTCAAATCCAGGTATCATACCAAACATTAATTGGCTGAGCATGTGTGTGTCTGTGCGTTAAACCAGCCACTGTCGCCGAAAACAGAGTGAACCATCGTGCTCATCGCGTCGAGTTCTGTACGAAAAGGCTGTAAATTTTGATTTCCACTACGAATTACAGGTGTTTCGTCCACTAAGTCATGCTAAGGCCCGTAGTGAATCCCTCCCCTAGACTTGAAGCGAACTCAAATCAAATGTTAACTCTAAGTCAAGCAAATTCACTTCAACGTCAACACACTTCATGCGTATAAGGATATGAAACTGAAGATGGAGTTGATTGAAGTTCTTCTAATGACCGGCAGTTGTGTTTACCATAGTTGGAATGAGAGATAAGTCCAGACAGTATGAACTCAAACAATAACACAGGGCGGCCCGACTGTCAAAACGGCTGGACCGGGCCACCTGATTGCCTAATTTATGGGCGTGGCCAGCTACCGGGTGACCCGAAGGAATTTAATGAACCACTGGGCGACCCGAGAGGAATGCATGAAGCATCGGGCGACCGGAGGGAATGATAGTGAACCATCGGCCGACCCGAGGGAAGGCTGCAGAATTACCAGGCGAACCGAGGGCTATTCATGCCGGAGTTGGCCCATGTAAAGAAAACATCTTCAATGAGGCGTTAGAAAACAAAGATGATATGCGAAGGCGACGAAAAGTCCGTGACATTGAATGTATATCAAAGGCAAACAAAAAGTTGCCTTTTCATCCCTTCAGTAGTGTTTTTCGAAATATTTGTAGATTTTAGAGAAATTCATGGACATTCTTACGCCACTAGGCAATTTTGCAGGAACGGCGGGAGAACAAAAACATTTATTTGCTGCAGTTCTTAGAAAGTTTTTATATGGGGCTTTTGGGGAGGTGCAGAGAGCAAGAACTAGGCGCATTGTGATGTGGACTTTCGAAGCCCATGAAATACAAAAAAGAAAGAATGCAAGCGGTTCTAAATGAAGGTATAGGGGCCTTCAGTTCAGTGGTCCGAAGCCGATCGCTGTGATGCATCGGGTTCCTCACTGCTGTCTAATTGTGTGCGAATCCGTGTTTCTCAATGACATCACCGTTCGCATTTTCGATTGCTCCTGTGGTGTGAGACGGTATGAAAGTCCGCACCACTGTCTGCTCCTGTACGTACAGTCAACGAGAAGATAAAATAGTCAAGAAAAATCTTGACTTTACCTAGGTGGAGTAATTACTCCAGGAGTTCTAAATGGGGACTTTTATGCGTTCGACCGCGATGGACCAGCATTAGACAGATCCTCGTGGCGGACCGCCAAATCTGGCGAAATGGACCTCCAAATGCTCGGCATTTGCCGGGGAGGTGCTGACAAGAATTAAGAGAGCGGGCTGGCAAGACGACGGTCCGTGAGAAGGGTGGATTCGAATACCAAGGCCTCTGAATGCTGTGATGAAACTGAGGATAGGAGCCAAAAAGTTTGCATTTTACTTCTCGCGCACGCTAGGGTCAAAATCTTCTTCGCACGAAGCAATAACAAGCACTGTATGTGTAGGTACGGCTTACTTGACTTTTAATCATTATTTGTTAACTTTGATGAGCGGGTGATCCGACGGCGAATACCAGGTGACCCGACGGCGAACACCATGCGAACCGAAGATAACGCGTCGGGTCACCCTGTAATCGTCGTCGGGTCGTCCTGTGTTATTGCCTGAGAAAGTGGAGAGATGGATATGATCTCTTTATAACGATGACGGAACGCTACTGTTGCCCATCTTCGGAGCCGCAAAGCATAAAGTTGCGAAACGCGGAGTTTTCGATAGATGTGGAATGGTCGACGTGCTGTTGAGATAATGTTACATAGAGGCAGTGCCGGAAAACGGACAGGAAAAGTAGCCTAGGAGTCCGGCACTAGCCGGACAATCAGGCTGGTTAGAAATATTCAAGGGGAAATGGTTATCGCTATGTTTTTTGATAAGCCCTAGGCATACTAGCAGCGACGATTTGGTCGCCACGCGATTTAACTTGCAAACATCACAAAAGCTGCCGTGGTCATTCCATGCGCATTCATTTTCAAAAGCAATCCGTGAACGCGCGGCCGATTTTGACCAATCTCACGAGGAATCGCGTGGCGACCAAGTCGCTAGCCAATCGCAGCCTGGGCATACCTCATGTTGTGAGTCGTCAGCGATTTTGCTCATTTTCTTGCTTCTTTTTCTTGAAAATTCTTTTTATTTCGATTCATTTATCCAGGTTTCTCACTATAGCAGGCTCTCTGCTCGGGATTTGATGAGAGTCTGAGTAAACGTTTTCGTTTTCAGGCAGTATCATTTCAATTTGTTCCCAAATTGTAGTATTTTATTATGGATTTCCTATTCTTTGTCCATAACCGAATCCGCATTCTTTCAAATTGCGGATCTTTTACTAGAAATTTCACAAAGACGACAAATAATAGTGCTCATCAGGTTAAATAGCCAGTTAGAACCAGTTTGAAGTGCTAAAATAGTCTTCGAAAATTAATTAAAGAGCCGTAATTCCAACTGGAAAGCTTTTTATTACGGCTTATTATCGCTAGATACGAAAAACAAGTGTGAATGAAGCTTGAATATCGAAATTGCAATGAGTTGAGCCTAATGAATCATTCAATGCCATCGCCAATCATAAGATGAATTGTGCCCTAGCACGCGATCCAGTCGCGGCGACTGAATCGCTCGTGCAAAACTCAGTCGCGCCGACCAAATCGCGTCGCTGCAAGTATACCCCGGGCTTTAAGAACAACGAATAATTCAATGCGGTCGTCACTCATTACATGAAGTATGCCCAAACACGCGATCCAGTCGCGGCGACTGGATCGCTCGTGCAAAACTCAGTCGCGGCGACCAAATCGCGTCGCGTGAAGTATACCCCGGGCTATAAACACGACTTGTTTTCTGGTAGTGATACCATTACCGAAACATATCGGCTAAGCTGGTGAGCTATTCATTCTGAGTTGTGCTCCATGAAGAAAGGTTCACTCTCTCCTACTCATACGAAAGGTTCTATCTAACGTAGGTTTTTCTTCACCTACTGCTAATACACTGTTGTAGGTATGAAGCAAACGAGAGAAATATGAAAACCACTTCTTCAGAATGGTCCTCCTTATGGGACATCGTCGCCCCCTTCACCTCTTAGTAAGACCTGTGGATCTTCCTAACTATGGGCGCCGCCGCATCCCACACCCATCAGTAGACCCGTTCGTCAGAAATCTACCGTTTCTCGGCTTAAATGCGCTTATCACATCACTGCGGGCACGTAGTTTGATGTCTTTTCCATTGCGGACTGCACCAGCATCCGCATACAGTTGTGGACGAACTTCTAGCACCCTCCTTTGAGGACAACACCCACGGAACTTTTCCTCTCACAGATTTTACTGTATTCTTGTGTTTCTCACGATAGTGACTATCAATGCAGTGATCGGATTCGACAGATCCTAAGAAAAAGGCGGTTTTCATTGCCACCATTTTAGCCCGTTTGCAGGAAATGACCGAGTTGCCCGCGCTTGAAATGGAAGGATTTGGGAATGAAAGTAAGTTTTATCATGAGAAAAGGAGTGATGGTAAACAGAAACACCCATTCTTTTCATGCTACAACTCATTCCTGTTGAACTGTTGAAGTACGTATAACCCCCCCCCCCCCCACCCACTCACATTTCTTGCGAACACTGATTTCTACGCCGATGCTCTTTCGTAGGATGGTTGGCATCATTGCTAGGGCTGCCGGTATACTTCCCGAGAAGTATAGCACGTATGGTCGACTTCATTTCCGAAACGTATTGATTGTGGGCGGTCCGATATCAGCGTCTGACCGTACGCAATCGATACGTATTCAAAATGAAGTCGCCACAGCGACGGCGATGCTAGGTGCTACACTGCTTGAGGAGTATATCCACAGCTTAGGTTTCCAAAACGATCAAAATCTTAAACACGAAAGTTTCCGTGGGTGCTACCTTTGAACCACATGGTAACCCTCCTCCTCACCTTTGCTGATCTCCGTCCATCTGTCTCCTCCGCCTTCATGTGAAACATAAACGCCGCATGTTGCCTCTTGTATGGGTTGATAAACACAGACCAATAAACATTGAGTCCCATTCATTTTCATGTGGGATAAACAACTGTTGGTCTTTCAAGGGATGAAAAGGGCACCGAAACACCTGTCAATCAACGTTAAAATCAAAATTTACGACACACAAAATCAATGTTAGCTCAATGTCGTATTATGTTCAGAAATATCTTTGTTGTTCTGATCTTTCCAGGCACGCCAACAACCTTGTTCTACAAATTGTGATGAAATCACTCTCTGACAGGGAACAGGTAAGAGTGAGGATCGTCGCTTCACTCCATGTGGAGCGTAGCACACTATTATCGATCGCCTATCGATCGCCCACAATCCAGATATCCTCCCCAAACTGACGCGTGTGTCTACGTCTCGATTGCCCCAAGCACGTAGTATATCTTGCTGTTTTGCCACATTCACGCATCATAAGGGCACTTTATACTAGATGCGACTATCAGGCGCACGCATCCATTTGCGAAAGATTTTCGATGAAGACCGCTCAACGCCGCATGAAATTCTCAATGAAAATAAAGCGCAGCCATCGCGAGGCCGTAAACGCGTGCGACTGCGATGCGACTACTCCCTAATGTTCATCAAATAGACGCACGCGCGTCAGTCAGTCGCACGCATTCATTATAAATTGCCCTATAGATCAACAATAGCCCTCAGCTGAAGTTTCGCTATATATCTGTAAGATAGCGTTTCTGATCACGTAATGTAGTGTTCCTAGGTTATCAATGCGGTGTCCTCCAAGTTCCCTGGTTCTACTTTAGTCACATTGCAAAAAGATACTTTGAATCTTAAATGGAGTGTAAGTCACATCACTAAGAACATTTGTACTTTAATTATTAACAGTAGATCTTCAGCTTGCACCACTCAAAAACTGCTTCATTCAGATTCCTGCGAAACCGGCTGACCGTATGTCCGTTCTCTTCAAATCTGTTCAGTCCATGACAGCAGATATTCCCATAAGCGATTTTTGCCTTACTCAAGCTTCGTTGACAGATGTATTCGTCATATTAAATCAAAAGTACAAAGAACAAGAATAAAACTGAGACCAGAGCACTTAATAAAATCTAGACCAAAGCACTTTAACTAATACTAGTAGCACGCAACGGGTATTCGGCATTTTTAATAAAAATTATTCGTTGAGTGTCAGTGTCAGTCACAATCATCCACCTCTGCTCATGATCCATTTTCAGTCACTGATGTATTGAGGATTCCTACAGAGCAATTTATACTATAGATTCATGAGTGCATCTACTCAGAAACTTTAGGGCACCGACGCCTACCTGAATGGGCACATGTGTCGGTACCGCCGCCAATGATGGAACAGCTCACGGCGACAGTAGAAATCGTGGACCAGTACCACTTCGCACTGCAAAAAAAAAGTGCGCAGAATATTCTGGTTGGGTATTTGTCGTGCGGCATGTGATGGATGATGCGTCGCCATTATCGTCGCAATGGGGAACGGTGCCGGCCCGGGCCCTCTACTGTCGCCGAGGACAATTTCATCGTTGGTACCGGGTGCCCACGTGGTTGAGCACCGGTGCCTAAAAGTTTCCGAGTCTATAGTAAAGAATAAGGCTAGTCGCACCGCTGACGCAGTTCAGACGCACGCATATATGGTCTGGTGGCGGTAGCTTATTCTGCTCATTTAGGATGCACATGCCACTCTTCATCGAAAATCTTCCACAAGTGGATACGTGCGTCTGGCCACTATAAATTGCCCATATGAAAACCCGTTGAGACGCTGAAAAATTCAACAATAAGGCTAATGGAAGAGCGAATATAGATCTAGGGATTTGCCCTTCATTCACATGGAAGTGATTATCGCGCAGCATAGGCTGTGGGTATACTCCTCGAGGGGTATAGCACTTCGTATGGGCGACTTCATTTACAATACGTGTTGATTCTGTGCGGTCCGACACCGGCGAATCACCGTCCGCGATCGATAAGTATCAAAAATTAAGTCGCCTCGGCGACAGCGATGCTAGGTGCTATACTCCTCGAGGAGTATAACCGCAGCCATATGCGAAGCATAACATCTACGATCCCACGTACTCCTATATTATGCGTTCTTTTCAACACGTCCAGCCGGTAAAAAATCTTCACGACTAACAAATGAGAACGTCAATGACTGGCTCGCAATCGTTTTTGCTTTCCTCATAACAGTATACCGATCGTCACTGTTTTCTGAACAGCCTGTGTATGTATGACATACATATTATCGGCCGCTTATTACCAGCCTTACGTCAGGCTGGAATCAGGCTCACATACTTTTACGTTGATGCACGCCTAATTTAATAAAGATAGATGTAGACCATTTCTTGGACTTTCGGATGAAAAGTCTCACATTGCTACCACCACATCCCTCATGCGGACCCGGTGCACATGCCATGGGTGACTTTCTGACGCAACCTAGCCGTGCTGTTCTACAGAGTGCAGCACATGTCCCCGGATAAGTCCTTTTCTTTGAATCTTATGTAGAAGCAATCTAACCAAAATGATTGTTATTATGTTATTTCCGACTACTCACAACAATTTAAACACCCCGATGGATTTTCCCAAACTGCCATGGTACATCTGACGACGATTCTAATCAAGAAATGGCTCATTGCGAATTTTGGGGTATGGGAATTCTATAGGTTTCAGATAGGATACATTTGGCGGCTATACCTTCCTTTAGGGAGCAGTGTTCTATCTCCGTAGCCTGGCGCTCCGTTCGGACACTAGTAGTGGCGTGAGATGCAGAGAGTACTAGAGATAAGTGATCAGAATACGATGACTTCGATTACGCAGGGATGTTGAGTCCGCGGCGCGGGCACTCTGGTTGTCTGCCGCACCTCCCGAGTGAAATCATGACGTATCGGTTTTCTTCCGTGTCAATGACCAGCAGGCCCGCTGCCCTGGTGCAGCAGACAACCAGAGTGCCTGCACCGCGGTCCCGCCCCTTGTCTACGACCGTTTGGAGTTCACTGTAGGCGCTTGTATAGTAGGCTAAGCCAACAAGTATCATACCGTCCATTATTTGGCTTAACATGTATGTGTGTGTCTGTGCACGAGAACCAGCCACTGTCGCCGAAAACTAACGACACCATCGTGTTCACCGCGTCGAGCTTTGCACGAAAATGTGGTAAATTTTGATTTTTACCTTCATTTATAGATGTTTCGGGCCATTATTGTCATGTTCAGACGTTCAGACATGTTACGTTCTTCTAATGACCGACAGTTGTGTTTATGTACTACAATTCGAGTAAATGAGACAATCGTATCATCAAGAGATCGTATAAGAGGCTAGGATCAGGAGGGCCAGGAATGGCACGGATGAAGGGCGAGGAAGCAAGAAACAACCACAACAGGTCCATCGTTGCAGTAGGGTTGCGCTGGCTTCTAAAAAGGGTAATAGAGCTACCCACAATATACACCTCTGTGGCAATCATGCGCCGGCGTCCAAAAGTGGGAAAACGCCCGGAGTCGGGTCCAGCGGTGCGGCAAGGGTGCGCCGGCGTCCAAAAGTGAGGAAACGCCCGGAGTCGGGTCCAGCGGTGTGGTAAGGCTGCGCCGGCGTCCAGAAGTGGGGAAGTTGGGTCAAACGGTCCAAAGTTGAAAGACGACGCCCTACTGTTGCACAGCTTTTGATCCACAAGGCATAAAGTTGCAAAAAAACGCGGTTTTGATAGATGTAGAATGGTCGGCGTGTTGTGAGGATGATTTCACAGAGAGACAGCGCGAGCGAAGCGAGCAAGAAAAGTAGCCTGGGAGTCCGGCGTGAGCCGGACGACCAGGCTGGTGTTTGCGAAAACGAACGCGATGCCGATGTCAGATACTACGAAGAAGAAGAATGGAAATGGATGCAAACGTTCTCACAAGGCGACGGTTATCCTAAACAAAAGCATCCATTCTTTCCATCCAACAACCCATACCGTTAGAAGGTTGAACCACATCTATTTTTAGCAATACTGGTGCATATGTACAGCAGTGCGAGCTTCGTAAAACTATTGTGACCACTGCTCAGACTACGGAACTTTCAAAATTTCAAATATGAAAATCTTCGTAAGCGCTGCCGTCGAAGCTTTCGGACTAAAATGAATCAAAAATGAACCAAATGAAAACAAACGATCTCAAAGTATTTGAAGACGCCAGAGTGCACCTCATTTTGACCTGGTTATTTGTGAAGAATGGGTCTTCGCACATTCCTGCTTTTGTTTCAGCAAGTTTTGGACTGTTCTACAGATATACTAACTATCTCATATGCTGCTAGCAATACCACACTCTGAGCTTCAGAAAAGACATCATCGTTGCACGAAGGACATACATTTGGACAGCCGTCCAATTCCTTCTTCCTTTAACAATGGGATTATTTATTGTTTACTTCGACTTTGAGGTGTGTTGCACAAGTTGCACAAGTTGCTGACAAAGCAATCCTATCTTAAAGCAATGGTTTCTAAAAGAGCCTAATTTAGCTCACACCAGAGATTCAGATCAACGGCTCAAATGTAGCTGTTGACAGTTTCAACCCGATTGAGAGATGCAGATCACTGCATTTAAATTACATGTGAGTTTTTCCCATCAATTAAAGTGCTTCCGGATATTGAATGGCATTAAATACTGGAATAGTGGAGGATTACGTCGGAAAAATGCAGAAATTTTGGGAAATTTAAGCCTACTTCAGTTTTTGTTTTGGATCAAATTTTGGAACAACAAGGAATGTGGGGCGACACTATGCGCGAGCAGTTTGATTAACAAAAAAAAGGATGGACTCGAGGAAAGAGGAATATTTGCGAATTAAGAGGGACTGTATATTTGATAACCTGTCGGGGATGTGGGCAGAAGTATGTCGGTGAGACTATGCGGCCGCTTCACCAGCGCCTTGATGAGCACCGAAGAGCACTTCACGATCCGAGCTCATATCCGACGAACAGTTTCTCTTGACATCGAACCCTCGTCCACACACAGGAACGACCACCAGATTTCGAGGTTACGGTTCTCCACCGCTTCTTAGCGAATCCATGAGAAAGAAAGATGATGGAGGCAGTGGAGACAAGAAGAAGATCACCAGAGATCAATAATAAAGAAGAGTGCTTGAAAGCACTGAGGTTGATCTCGTAAGGGGTCACTGTTCAACCATTCCTCGTTTGCTTGCACGCGGCGGTTGGGTGAGGCGTTCTTGTCCTACAGTCTGTCGATCTCCTCCTAATCCGTTGTATTTTTGTAGGTTTGAAAATGGAGTTATAACGCCGAAAGCTCGCCTAATAAAGTGGCTAGAACTGATCTCGAAAACCGTTAACATACCTATGAAAAAGACTAAAGTAAAAGAAAAAAAAAAAACGCCTATCACTCAGTGCATTCTCTACAGTTCTTGGCCTTACTCGAAGCTCTTTTTTCTTAGGAACGATGGTGCCGACAAAGAGGAAATAGAATCAGTGCTGGAACAAATACCGCTAAAGGTGCGTTTTTTTTATTATTCTCAGTCGAAGAATTCTGAAGCCGTATGCATATCCCTCCACGGCCATCCCCGGTCCCGACTATCCCGGTTGGGGAGCCTCTCCAGCCGGAAATGTGTCCAGCCGAGAAAGCTCAATGTTTCGCGGAAGAAGTGAAGTAATGATTTAAAAATCGGAAACTTGCCATGCAATGTGCCTTGTTGGCTAGTATGCAGCCCTTCTCAAAAAGTTAGACAGATTGCGTGGCTGCACCATCGCGGCGAGACCTGGACGAGAGATGCGGGCAGAGCATGTTCCGAGTGAGAGGGTCGAGTAGGTCCCGCCGCGATTTTGCAGCCGCAACGTTAAGAAACCACGCGCGCAATCCGTCGACCTTTTCGACAAGGACTATACTTTTGGCTACTGTAGCTACTGCAACCCTTGTTTCCAGGGTAGAACTAAATGTGCTTCAATGGACGAGTTAAAGGAGAGAGTTTCAGAAGGGTAAGTTTTCTTTTAAATGAGGAATAGCGGAACCTCGTTGCTTGATTCCTGAAATTTTTTTGCGAGCAATTTTTACTATGGTGCGTACATAGAGCCGCTTTCATTTACGAATAATTTTCCATAAAGGCCGGTCAACGCGGCATGTGCATTCTCAGTGTACGACAGCTGCGAAGACAGCTGAGTAGATTAAGCCCTTGACCACCACTTTTCATCCCAAAAGTTTTAGTGATGGGCATTATGGATTCATATTCCAATCAATGCATAGGAGCAAGCTTAACTACAAAATGTTAACTATGGCCGAAAACAAGAAGTCCTCGCGTATTTTTACACCCGTTTTCTCAGAGTGAGTACTTATTTCTGACTATCTCCAACAGAGTGAGTGCAAGAGACCAATCCCGCTGTCTAAACAGGGTAACTTCGAGCACATGCCCAATCTGAAGTGCTGTCGAATTTGCAGCTCTACTCGAGTTGCTACGACTAGAGGGCCCACCTTCGGCGCGCGTACTCAGGCACTTTTGGAGGACCGCCCGAGCACCCTAAATTTGAGGGCCCGCGTAAGGGATGAAAATTGGAAAGAAATAAGGTGCGCGGGCGGTCCGCTTCTGATTAAAAGCGGACCTGCCGAGCACCCAATATCTGACGGGCCGCGGACATTTTCGAGATGATCGGGACAGCTCCGGTAGTCTCTACGTTCCACTCCAGTAAATTCTTACTGTGAAAGCAAGGTAGTACAATGACACCACATTTCTAATTCAAATTTATTTTATTTCGTTTTTCCGCTTGCAAAATTTTACATGGTATTGGATCGATGCACAATAGAAGGGACCCTGTTCGCAACTTTCTCCTTTCGTTTCTTCAAATTCTCGCTCCAAGCAAATTCATCAGCAAATCCTGATAGTCCAAAGTCAGAAACATTTTCTATCGAATCAAATGTTGACATTTCCTTCTCCTCGTTTCGCATTTTCGTCTGCCACTGAAACGTTCAGTTTACAACTGACGTAAGTTTTGATTTTAGAAAGGAAATACATGGTAAGATGCGCTTACATTAATGGTTTCCCATGTGAGTCAAATATTGCACATGTTATATCCATCCTATATGTAGGTGTGGTATCTTCTTTGAAACCTACTCATACCTCAAATAGAATAACTCGAATTGGTTGTTTTTGTTCGAAAAGAATTAAAAACTCGAATTGGTTGTTTTTGTTCGAAAAGAATCGAAAAGAATTCGAAAAAAAAATTTGTTTTGAAAAGGTTGTTTCCCTGTGAGGTAGCTCGAGGGGCGTAATGAGCCAGGAACAAAACTTACAATTTATCCGAGCTTGGTAGCCTAATTAGGAAAAGCTCAATATGGAATGGAAATTCTAGCAGTTGCATTCTCATCAGACCTAAGTCACCAAGAATTTCAAGGCAGCACCCACGATAAAATTCGTTATCCAGGTTTCAATGCAATCTTGGGTATTTGGCTATGAGGAACATAGATGAAGTGTTCATTTGTTCCAGAATTCATGGTGAAACGGTTTTGGGATATTACCAATTCATTGCTTCATAGCAAAGTGGCCGAGTTTCGCGGATAGAGTAGATCAAGAAAGTCGATAACGCTGCCTTTGTTGTCGACAAATTTCTCAGCGCAAATGAATATATGACTGATTCTGCAGTTTTTCTGAAGGAGAAAAAACAGGAACGATAAGGAATTAGAATGTTCACTGCAGAAACATTCCTCATAAAAAGAAAGAAAACTCAAGGTTAAGTGTGAAGTGCGAAAAAACTGAAATTCATACCATACGGGAAAATTTGACAATTCTGAGTAAAACAAGGGATGATATGGTCGAATAACAATTAAGAGGACCTAAATAGAGGGACACAGATTATTACAGTAGGGAAATTTTCGAAATGAGCATTAGAAACAGGCGTTACCTCTGGAAAGTTGACAGATTGGGGCAGAAAACAGCTGATTCGCAATCCGCCACAACTCGCCTGGGGATCCGCGGATCCCATGTTTAACTTGTTATATCTCGAGAATTTGGATGCCTTCGGTGGTGCAACTTGCGTCGAACTACTGGGACTATCGTTCAAACCACAAAACATTCAAAATTTTTGACATGAAAATTATCGTGGGTGCTGCCTTTAAGATTTTGCAAGTTTTCCCTAAAGTTCAGAAAAGCAAGGACTCACGTCACATTGAAAGAAAAGAGAATTTTGTCCACACACACGAAGAAGGAGCGAAATCATGTTGTGGTCGAACTTGTACGGTTTCACTGTCAACATGGATTCCTGTGGAAAGAATGAAACACCAGCGAAGTTTTGTGAAGATGATAATGCTTGTCACAGCTGCTCCGCCCACAATTTAGGTAGCGCTGCAGGTACGCTAGGATAAGCATGGGTGCGCGGCTGGTCCGCTACGATAATAAAGGGTGCGCGGCTGGTCCTCTAAGATAGGGATGGGTGCTCGGGCGGTCCTCTAAAAGTGCCTGAGTAGAGCTATACGAATGCCTAAAAAAAAGAAACTACTTACAAATTGATGCCGGAGCGTTCATCATACGATAGTTATCTCACTTCGCAGACTATTCATATTTCAGAGAACACGGCACCCAGCATACGACCCGTCTCTCACCCTTTCCCGCTATTGGCCAACGGTACATTCTTCTCACAACGCTGAAGCCGTGTCTCGGCGTTTCCCCGCTTTTAGGCGCCGGTGCCTCAGGCGTGTTCTCACTTTTGGCAAACAAAATTTTTTTGGGACAACATACCGAAGTTTTTTGGCACAACAAACCGAGGTTTTTTTCTTGGCACAGCAGACTAAAGTTTCAAGTTTGTGAGCAAACTCGCAAAATACGCGCTCCCTGAGAAAATTGTGGCATGCTCCTTCTCTCCATTCTTTATTTATTTATTCATGTCTACACTCAAGGTGCTCCAGCAGGTACAACAAGAACATATACAGAACATATAGAGATTCTATGAGAAAAAACATCATGAGTGACATCCATTTGAACGCTTTTAGTGAAGTGAATCTATTTTCGCTGAGTCCAATGTTTCCCATGAGCGGGGCTCCGGAAGCAGCTTGGTTTGGATATTGCTTGGCAATGACGATAGGAAGACAGGTGCCTGGTTTACTATTCGCTCTCTGAGTACTGCAAAGTATGCTTTAGTACTAATATGGATGATATCGATTTTTTTGGGTGGTACTACCTTTCTCATCCCTCCTAAATTTTAATTTCAGAACACGTCAGCATTGGGAAACACGACTAACACGACAATAAACTATGTGTACGCTCCATTCTCCCGCTCCGAAAATACACTTGATGGCGTAAAAACGTTGAAGCGTCTGAGCCTCAGTGAGATCTTCCCTCAACTTCATAATGCTTCAGTGTTATTCGCGAGAAAAATAGTTTTTTTTTTCATTGCAACGTTCGCTGTCTTCGATTATGCGGCAACGTATGCTTTCATAGCCACTGAATCAGAAACACTTATAACAGGCGGAATACCATCGACAGTCGTGGCCAGACTAACATGTGGTGGCTACGTGTGCAGATATGGTGGCACCTCAGATGCTCATGAGAGGTTCCCATGTCCGACTATCCACACGAGGTTGTTATACTAATCAGTTAGCTCAGAGTGGCCGTGCCGTTTCACAAACGTACTCATCACCACATTTTCTGCACTTGATCACATGCTCATGAGAGGAATCCCCATCACACTAAGAAATTCGAGACCACCAAATCCGGTAGAAAAAAGCAACATGTCGTCGATGGACGTGTTGAAAGAAATCTTTGACCTGTAGTAATCCTTCATCTGACCACTGCCGGGTTTACCAGAATGAAATCATCTTGAGCATATGATTCATTTTCCTGCAAGGACGTTGTAGTTTTCCTAACAATTTCAAGTTATTTCTTCTTTACCCATCACCGTTAGCAGTTGTGGAAAGCCTTATGATGGAAAGATAAACCTCTCAAAGATCCTTCTGATAGGCACTGGGATCCAATTGCAGTTAATTTTCCTTGAAAGCGATTCTGATAAAGGCAAAGGAATTGAACTGTTTGCATAAAGCGTTTCACGATAATTGGTCACTGTGCACATCGACACAGAGTAAATGAAAATGCGGTGTGTAACTTCATAAACCGGTCTCGAGACTTGTACGGGAATGATTTTCCTAGAACAGTGGGACACGTCTTAAACCACTGACAACGGTATATTCCGCCGTGAGAAGATTTACTGGCCACTTTGGAGCATTCCACGTATGTTACTGCAATCATTGCGTCGAGCTGATCTGTAATATTTTCGAACCACAATTCCGGGGAGAAAAGGTGACACACTTCCTTCGAATGAGTCGAGAGGTGCTCACCGGCCGTTTCTTCTTCGATTCCCCCATCAGATTTGATCACTTGCTCAACATCGAATTGGTTCTCCAAATGATGAGTATGGTATCACAAGTGGGAGTTTAGCTTCATATCATGATAGACAAGAAACCAGCTGACACTCAGCCGACTTGGCCCAACTCCGAGTTGACCTTTATTTGAACTCACCTCAAACTTAGTAGGTTTACTACAGGCCCAGATTGAAAAAGAGCCAGCAAATGACGGAAATGTTAGGCATGCTCCATCTTCCGTGACCTTCCTTTTTTTTTATCAAGTTGCTACAGCAGGACTAAACATCGGTCAGCACTTCGGAAAGAAATCGTGCAGCGAAGATTGCCAGAAACTGATTAATTTGCCTTTGGACATATACCCGGCCCCAATTTTGTATACGGAGAGGCAGAAAATCGAACAGCGAGCAGTTCACTTTGCGTTCATAATATTCTACTTGAAATCGCCCTACTTCATTGTCAGAAAGCGCACTTGAATTTAGTTTTACACATAATTTCTTGCTGCATTCGATTTAGCAAATAGCACATACTCTAATCTATTTATGATGTCATCTCTCAACTTTTGCTTTTGCAGTCATTCTAGCTTTTGGTCCCTTCCTTCTGAACACGGCCATGAATGTCGCGTCAGAGAAGGAGACAGGAATGAAGGTATTCTTTTTATTCAACGTCGGTTAACACAACAATCTCCAGAGCTTTTTCTTGCTCTGAAACTTTCAGGAATTCCTTCTTGTAATGGGTCTTGATAAAGTTACGCTTTTCGCAGAAACCTTGATATTTTCGTATAGTAAGGCATTCATTTGTACGTGTCTCCTACTTGCTCCACTTCTCGTCGAACTCCCGGTTAGTTCAAGGAATTTGTCGCTGACCATCCAGGTCCATCAATCTAAAGTGAAAATCACTTTAGCATGGCACGAAGCTAATTATTTGTGTGGCGACGTTTTTGTTAGCACTTGCAGTTGTGCTTACTGCAATGCTTTGCGCTGCTTTTGTCAAGACAACAAATGGTGCACTTGAATGTGAGCATTTTGGATATAATACTTCTATTTGGATTATTGCTCGGTGAGTGTTATCACCGTTGGTGAGCGATGAGGAAGTGCAGCTGCTCAAAGATACCAGCGAATCCCGTAGATGTTTGCGATGCTGCTCTCTCCGAAATATTGCTTTTAATTCAGTTTTTCCGTGGTGGATGAGACAATATAGTAAGATAGTGAGCTACGTGCCCAACGTCAGATGAAACAGAACACTGAGTATGAATACAGTTTATCCTAACGGCATCAATAATACACGGTGTAAGACTAGAGGTGGAAGGCTGCCGGCGGCGTCGATGTATGAATGACCATCAGATATGGAAGAGGACGGGCCCAGAGGTCGCGGTGAGGAACTACAGAATGGCTCTCGATAGCCTCGGTCGTGGTTGTGTGAGTTGAATAAAGAAGATGCGGCAGGGTCCTCCTATACAGCGCGGTTGGCCACGCTTCCTGCAATCAGGTTTTCAGCCCGAATTCTAAAAGCTCTATATCAAGACTTGAAGCTGTCCAAAATAGTTTCACGAGAAAACTTTGGATACGCCTACATGGGTACGACTACGCCAACACTCCTCCTGCTTCCGCTCGCAACCGTATATTTAGGATTCCTTCTCTCGTTACGCGTAGAAGCAAATACGATCTTGTTATGGTCTACAAAATTATCTGTGGTAAGGTTAGTCTCCCCATCAATAAGTTTTACACAATATCCCCATCATATACTAGAGGTGGGTCGTTCAAGATTACCTTCCGAACAGCAAAGAGTACTTTACGATCCTCCTTCTTTACACAGAGAGCTGGGTCTATGTTTCTGAAATTCTCAAAGAAAGGCGTTTTGCCATGCTCCGTAGGACAATACAAAAGGCTAGTGGACAAGTTTCTGGCAGAGTCCGATTAATAGTTCACTGTTCTTACCATTTCTTGTTTTAATTGCTATGTTTTGTTTGTGTTCCTTAATATTGATATTTGTTTCCGCGTGGATTGCCCACGTACAAATAAATAAATAAATAAATCAGATGGTTTCACCTTGTATTGATTGATGGGATGAAACCTAACTCTTTAAAACCCTCACAATATTCAGAATGTACTCAAAAAGAATGAGAATGAATGCTATTAGCTACAAGGCATATGGAAGGAAACATAGGTGATAACAATACACCGGCCCTTCGATTTCGCACAACGTGCGGCACACATTGAATTCAATAATACAATACCCATTAATGTATGGCTCAGCACATTGACGACTTTAAGCTTGTGGCATGGTGTGTCACGTGGGACACACGCGCTTTTGCACAAGTAGAACCCGTGCCCAACCGCTTGAGCACCTGGTCCTACGTGGAAGTAATTTTTTCTCTGCTGCTTTGTACCCCGAAAATACAGGAATCCGAGACAAGTCAAACGCAAATATGCACGAACTTGAAACACCTGTTTAGGAGGTAGTAAGTAAGTTATGCTTCATATGTATTGTTATTTTAGTTGTCAGATTCAACCACGCATTAAAGAAGCACGATAGGTCTGCTCTGCCCATTACTTGTATAGAACGCTTGAACGTCAATATACCACTATACAGGAGTTTGCTAATGATGATTGCTTTGCAGAAGTATAACTTTGAGAAAGACGTGCCTCCCACACGTCGCACCATGTGTGTCAACCGGTAAAGCACATTGCCGCGAATGTGTTGAAGACGGTCACCTTTGAGGACAGCGATCCCAACATTTTCCATATCCAATATTTTGAGTGTTTGAAGGCCTGAATTCTGGTCCCAATAATCCTGCGCAAAATGCACCTTCGGAGGCAGTCCCTAGATTTACGTGTGTTCTGACGCTCTGACAGAAAGTGTGGTAGCATGGTAAGAACAGATGTTTTCCCTACAGCCACACTTTTTCCTCATGAAAAACCTTGGCGTCTGGTAGTTCTCGCCTTCCATTACCGCCCCGTACAACATAGTCGTCCTTTCTTAGTGGGCACAACAAAGACTCTGCTTTTCATAGCCCTTAATCTTGCCCAATTTTGAGAGCGAGAAATTGTCGTCTGTGTTCAATTTGGCTCCAGTTAGGTCTAAAATATTGGAAGCTTCAAGTTCCACCTAGTAGTGTTCTAATTGTTAGGTTCAAAAGTAATAACATTATTTTGAGACACTCCTTCTTCTATGAAGAGCCATTTTATGGCCTCTTGTTCTCATTCTTTTTTCTGCGACGATGGATTTTCGTGCAACCATGTTCGTCTCTGTTTCCAATATTTGCTGCTTCTTTTGTGAAGTTTATGTTAGAGTCAATTTTCGACTGTGAAAAAGACAGAAGTGCTCTTTTACGGCCATGCAGACTTGATCAAACAAAAAATTAAGCCAGACAAGCAAGTGAATGGAAAAACGCGCGAACTTTATAAATTAATGATGAAAAAAAACGTGCTGGAAGAGGTGTTCCATGCAAACCTAAGTAAAGGGGAGGAGAATATGAGAAGAAAAGCCAGGATTTCCGCAACCTCAGAGACTTAGACAGCCACTTTCCCAAGGGTAGAATAATTCCCAGATCTTTCATGTTCATACTACTGCAGGTGAATATTTGAAAACGAGAATAGAGCAATGAACTGAGAATGTGCCAATGGGGGTCTTCACTCTGTTTTGTAAACTTCTGTCCTACTCCTTCTTTTTTCTCTTCTTCTTCCTTTCCTCAGCGACTGTTTCGTTCATTTCGCTGCTTTTCTTTTCCTGCAGCGTTGAGTAGGTTCTGGAGCAGGGGTTTGTTCCTTGGCGATTTCACTCCCATGCGATTCTGGATCGCGATAAGCGGGAGCAACAGAGGTCTTTTCTCAAAAATCGATTTAATCTAAATGCAAGCTTTATTCTTACAGTGGCAGGAGTCCTTTATACTCTGCAATGCATGAGTCAGTTATATGCTCCCGATATTTTTTATCGTAAAAGCGTCAATTACCTGCTCCATGTCAATGTATTTTTGAACTACCAAAGAATAATCGACTGTATGCGGATAAGCAATGTGCGAGGTGAGTGGAGCAATGTCAACCCGCTTACTCGTGGTTCCCGTAATGACACGGTCAGCTTTGGGTAGTATCATGTATCATCACTGTATCAATACTCTAGTTGTTAGTGTTGTTCATTTCAAAAACGAAGGGAGAAACTATTATATTAGGGTGTTAAGTTGGAAATGCGCGTTTTTGCATTGAACAAATTATTTTTTAAGAACAAAGCTTCAACACCCCGGTTTGAATCTAATGCAGAATTAGTATTGTTGAACCTTCGACATCTTCCACAAAAATTATGAGCGCTCTATTGTGGAAAGTCGCAGCGCCGTGACCTGAAGTAGCGACACACCCAAAGTTTAGTTTCGTCACAGTTTTGGAATTTTTCTCTTCCATGTAAGGCTTAAACGACGCAAGTAAGTGGTCATCTGCAAGCGCAAAGTCTGGGCTATTAGGCGGTCCTAAGTGCGGTTCCCGATTCCAGATCTGAAGAACAGGGCAGTCGAGGAATCGATTTTCAGTCACAATTGCGGTTCAGTTACCCAAGTTCGGGGCCATTTTCGAGTAATCCATTCTCGCATGGATTCAGCTCTGTAATACGGCAATAATTCTCTTAATTCTTTATATGGTCTGCGGTGGTGCTCAGCGGCAGTTTTACACTCTTTTACTGCATAAAACCCTCGAACGGAAATTCTGAAATTTTGGTCGGTCTCCTTATAAATTACTCTAAAAAATAAACAGTGAAAGGATGTTCGACAATCCACATGCGAAAAAATTCTCCATGATTTGCTCTTTCAGATGATATCAAAAGTTTGACAGAAAATATTTGGCAACACGTTCATAACGACGTCGAAACTTCAGCGCGCACTTAACACCCTAATATTTTGGAGATGACAGCAGAGGAGCTACGATTAATAAGATGACCGTCGTGATTACAAATACGTGGTTTAGTCTTTTAGGTGTTGATATTTTTTCAACAGTTATGTATCACTCAAGCAATATAATTAGCCTATCCCACTCCTTCTGCATTCTATTTATCCATGTAGTTGTACTGCTTTGTTTGGTGCTGCTTCTCGATTATTTACCCACTAAGGCATTTTTTGCTTGGATGTGTAAACATGCAGAGGCAAATAGGCTCGTAAGTTCAAACTACCTGTTTCATTCCCAACAAAAGGAACTGAATCTCTGGGAGAATTCATCCTTCCTAAATTTTATTTGCTTGCACGCATGTATGAAAACACGACTTTTTGTTCTTATACTAACAGACATATTTCAAGACAGAGAGTCGCGACGACGAACAGTCGTGGCATCAGAAAGAACGGAGACCAAGCACTGAACCTGATGTTATCGTTGATAATGTAAGCAAAATCTGGGAAGAAACTGGCGAGCTGGCTGTTCATGGATTTAGTCTTGAAGCATATCCAGGAGATGTGCGCTTCACCTTCTTGCTTATTTTTACTTCTCGATTTGCTTTTCAAAATAAGCTTCTAACTTAGCGCATTGCGTGGGACATTTATAGCGATACAAGAGTGTTTGTAGTAGAGCAAAACGTGGCTTTTCTGCATGGTTTTCGCATTGATGTTGTCCTCAGAAGTGAAGATGAAAAAGTAAAGATGAGGAAGACGGAAATAAAGATAACTTGAGTTCGAATTAATGCACCTGCAGGTTACTGTTCTTCTTGGCCACAATGGCGCAGGAAAAAGCACAACATATGCTATGATTTGCGGAACCACACGAGCTACTAATGGTGAGGATGTCTCTAATTCCGATATTCAGTAACTGATGCCGCTAATATCTGCTCTGGAAAGCGAGCTTCAATCTTAGTTTCTTTACCGATGTTGTCTGCTTCAAGCAGAAATCGCGCATATTCCGTTCAGTTGAACTTTTTCTTAACCAGCTATTGGATCCATTCATTTGTTAGTGCACTTATTAGGGCCTCTTGTGTGAAGAATGATCCGCTGAAAGTAGTGGGGTATGTGTTCTAACGATTTGATCCAACACTTCTAGTCTGGCGTTGCTTGGCCCTTCGCTTCCATCTAGTCTGACCTGTCTTTTGTTGGAGGTGACGTGCATTAGTATGCTGTAAGCCGTACGGGAAACTCACTTCTCTCTTTGCTCATTCGCATTTGTAGAGTAATGAATATACCGTCAAACCACCGCAATTATTGCATATACGGAGAATATACGTAGGCGCCACGATTCACCAAATGAGTCGTCACACGGTTCACATGGGTACGAGGCAAGTAGTAAGTATGCTATGTTGTGCAGTGTTGAAACGTGAAAACGTCATGTTGGTTGAAATTCAATTCTAAAGCGTACGGGAGGGGGGGG
>JARK01000225.1:27180-46079 GCA_000688135.1 Ancylostoma ceylanicum | reverse complement strand
GGGGGGTGGGAGGGTTGGAGTAAATCGTTCGGACTGAGGTGACAGATTCGAACACGGTTGGCTGGCAGGCTTGAACCCTTGCTGAGCATCTTCTACAATGCACCGCTAACCTCGAAAAAAGTATACCAGAATGATAATCGTTCTTGATCGCAAAATTCGTTACCCTTATGGTCACGAGTGATAACCACTGTGGAGATTGAGTATTGGTACTCTAAAAATTTGTTAATTTGTAGAGAAGGAAATATATTAGGTTCATGTACTTTATTACATCTAGTCAATACAGAAAAAATAGCAGCAAAGATCAAACAATGACAGGTCCTCTTCATACTTTCGTAATCCTTTAATTTTGATTTTAGGCTCAATTACCATCTGTGGGTTGAACATTTACGAGAACTTACATGAATGTCGCAGGAAGATGGGATTTTGTCCCCAAACTAATTGTATCTTCTTGCATCTCACTGTGGATGACCACCTGTGGTTTTTCTACAAATTGAAGGAGGAAGAGGGCGACTGGAGGAAGGATGCCAGTGATCTCTGTGAAAACCTCGGAATGCAGCATCTTTTAGGAAGAGTTAGTGTCTCTTAAATTTATTTGAATCCTGTATGTAGATGTGAAATCTCTTCGTGACGCCCATGTAATATGAGCTAGGCCGTTGTACTGCGCTATGGCCAGGATCGGGATGGGAAAATCGCAAAGGTTAACATGACCAGCGCGTGCTTGCGAAGAGAATCAGGAAATAGCCACTATCCGCCTAACCTCCTTTGACAGGAGGCCACGGCATGGTATCACTTTCATGACTATTCTGTTGATGTCGCACATGTAAGTAAAGAAAGATCAATGTAGCTGAATCAGCAGAGTAAAGAAAGCTTATTCTCGCATCAGTTCAACAAGTATAGGAACACAATCTTGTTTGTTTTGCGGTGCGCATTAGGGGATGGTTTTTTCCAGATGGCAGGCGAACTTTCTGGCGGTGAAAAACGGAAGCTTTGCGTTGCTATCGCTTTTATTGGCAATAACCGCCTGGTTATGTTGGATGAACCTACCGCTGGAATGGACCCAGAATCACGTCGAACTGTGGAACTATTAGTGGAGAAAGAGAAAACGAACCGGTATTTTTGTGTCAGAAAACGCTGCTCTGTTTCTCACCCAATGTTTTTGTTTTCACTATTGCTTTCTGCTCTTTAAGTTGTATATTGTTGACAACACATTACATGGATGAAGCAGAAATGATGGGTGACTTCGTTTACATCATGCACATGGGCCATTCTGTTTGCAGTGGAACCCCGTTATTTCTCAAGAAGAAGTTGGTTGCTTTCATTTCACGCCTTTATTTCTTCCTCCAATGTTCTAGTGTAGCCACTTACATGAAAAAGTACGTACAGTCCTTCTTGAAATGGTCTCGTAGCTAGTAGTGGCTCGACCTAAATTAGGGTACGCTCTAGGAGCACGCTCCAAGTTAGGCGGAAGTTCAATTCAAGGGCTTATGACTTAGTTCAAGTGATGAAAAAAAATAGGTTATATCTTGGTTATAAGTTGGTTAACCCAGGGAAGCGGCAATTGTTCAAAGTCAACTTTCTCTGTAACCTTCAGTTCTAACGGAATTTCAACGGCTCCTGTCGGCTTAGTTTGGTGGAAACTGAAGTGCGCCAAACTTGCACAAATATTAATCCTTGTTTACATTGTTCCTAAACCTATTGTCACAGTCCATCCAGAATGATGGAGCCCATGAGGTAGGTGGGAAATCTATAGGAGGCCCGGCAGACTTGCAGCATTTGATTCGACCAGCTAATTTCATTGCCATCATTATTTGACTGTAAAAGGATAAAGGATAAAATGGTCGGCGTTGATCAATCCCATCATGTGTGTCGCCACGCATTCGACTTCACCTGAGCATCGTAGAGGCGTTTAATATGTATGTGCCCTATACAGTGACTTGCGAGGGGAATCCGATGAACCAAGTCAGTGCTTCATCCTCCCAGACTCCTCTGCTACCAATTTACCGACCCCGGGAGATGGATAGCTTGGTTGGCCACGGGAGCGATCAAACCATCGACCGTGTGCGTGCGCAGGGACCCCCTTACCCCACGCGTCTCATTATTTGATTGTACTTTTAAAATATTTACGTTCCTTTCTACAACTTTACAAACCTTGCCACCATAACCTCTTCTCCCGGTTTCTTCATTAGTTTTATCCCAAACAGCCAAATCGGATCTTGCCGCACCCACTTCGCCGTTAGATTTGTTACCGGTCTCATCGGCCGCATCATTTCGCATGGAGTCTATTTGAGATCTGTAGGTTTGCATCGGAGTATATTCTCAACATTGCTCTGGACACTGAGTGTACAGGCAACGAAACGTCAACTATAGAACAGGTGCGTATGCTAAATTATGTGCCATCTTTTTTAGTGGGATATTGCCTTTTCAGCTTGTGAAAAGTCATGTTCCTGGTTCTGAATTGGGCGATGTCAACGGAAGACAGTTATGCTTCCAGTTACCCAAGGAAAGCCAAAAAGAGTTTGGCAGAATTTACTTTTGTACTAGGCTTCTGCTTTGATTGCTTTGAGAGAAGGCAGAGACTCATACATATAATATGGATGAACTACATATGTTTACAAACATGAGATCTTTGTCATCATCGAGCCGCTTATTATAGATTCTGTGCCTTGTTTAAAGTACTGGAGGAGAATAAAGAAGAATTACTCATCGACAGCTTTGGCTTATCTATAACCTCCCTGGAAGATGTATTTCTCAAGTGAGTACATCATTTAAATTCCTATTCGCCAAGCTTTCACAGCTCTCCTTCCAGAGTGGGAAGATTAATGGATAGGGATCTTGATATTAACTCCGTGCCTGACCTTGAAGAGAATCATGAATACTCCAGTCCTTTTACAGGTTAGTTGTCATATCATCTTCACATAGGTGGTCAATCATCCTTGTATTTGATCGTCTGCTCTGTTGCGCTGCATCAGCCATAACTACGCATAGGTGCTGCTGCGCGTTAGAGTAGACTGGGGGTATTCCATGATGCAAGAATGATTGATGATTCATAAGAATGATAAGGTTTCGCTACTGCACAGTCTGTCTGTGGAATGAATCGAATCTTTTTTCTTTCAAGTGCTGAAATACGTTGTCACTGTTACCAAACATGAATTTCCCCAGATTTCTGTCTACTCACTCTTTCCTTTTCTTTTTTTGAAGGATGTGGGCTGAGATTCGTGCAACAGTTATATTACCTTTTTCTGAAGAAACTGATCTATTCTTTGTGTTCAACACCCATTATCTTTGCACAGGTATTCATGTTTGAGAGCATCTGTTCTCTTTGCTCCTGTTGTTTGCTGTTTCAATTGTGTTTGCTTTAAAAACTTCAGCTGTTGAGCCAGAGATCTCAAGAAGATAAAGTAGAATGAACGAAGAAGTTTAATTGTAGCTCTTATTGTCACAGATCAGTGAAAAACTTCTGTCGAGTTTCTTGTCATCTTATTTTGATGAAATATACTATTGCGATCGAAAGGATGCCAACCTTCAACCTCTCGTTTACAACCGCTCGCACGGGATTTTTCGTGGGGCGGGGTGCGACAACACTTATGGGCAGCAAAATCGTGCGAGCGGGCCACGAAAATAGTGCGAACAGACCACGACAACCGTGCGAGCGGGCCACGACATGGCTGCGACCCGCTCTACCGGGGCCCGTTCGCACGGCACTCCTGTCTGAGTGGTGATATTTTGAAGACTTTCGAAAGCAAAGAGAAAAAGGAGGAAGAAGGTTTGATTTTTGAAAGAAATCAGGGTGAAAGAAACAAATTAAATATCTGATATCTCACACTGTTTGCGCTCCAGGAAAGTATTTCAGCACTAGTCAACAACTCGTACGAGCGCGCTTGCCAGGGGGCTGAATTGAAATCTGGAACAGGAGTGTTCTCGTAATATCTCTAAAAAGGCTGAGTCTCGAGCAACACTTCCGTCATAGAATTGTCGGGTGTATGCCTGAGGATAGAGAACACTCAACAGGTGAGAGACGGAGATTGTCGTGGCGTCTAGTAGAAAAGTTTCCCATCAAACACCTGAGATAGGTTTAGTAGACACAAATGGCGGACGCAGAAAGTGGGCGGGAGGGGAGGAGGTGGGAAAAAATTGGGGTCTCTGCTGTTTCGAGGACCCAGACAGAAAATAAAATTGGTAAAACATCAATTTCAATAATAAATAATAAATAATCAATATTTAAAAATAATAGTAATGATAAACAAATAAAGATAAACTGCTACAAGATTTTTATTTGTATTGTAGAGTAATTTTAAAGATTTGGCGACCCATTCTCGGGGGGGGGGGGGGCCCTCGCCTCTCCCCCCCCCTGCTTCCGCCACTGGTAGCCAAATATTGTAATGATCCCGTGTTAACATCCCGGTATTACCGTGGCCGCCCTGAAAGGATGCGGCGTCAAGTTGGTCAAACCATCTGTGGTTCTCTCGGCCATTCGAAATATCGCATCAGTCGTGTAGCATTAGCTAAGCGCCCTGCTAAACTGTTTGCTCATCACTCTTGCTAAAATAGAATTTTGAGGAACATCCATTGAAATAAGTACTCCAATCCTTTAAACAGTTCCATGTTTGGTCTAATCCCATAAGTTTTGGTATATTCGTGCTAACATTGGCTGACGCCACACCATCAAGATGTCAAAAACCTTGCAGCTCCCCTTCTGCAGAAGCTGGGTCATATGGAGAGTAGCTAATTTTCAGGTGATTTTCCCTCTAGCTATGGCAGTTTGTATTGGCTACATGTTTGGTACTTCTCCTGATTTGGAACTCAACGTGGAAACCAGTAAGGCCATTATTCTAATTTCAGAGACAAATGGAGAGATAATATAGAAAATTTGTGGCAAATTTGCTAAATTGGCCAGGGTGATAAAGTTTCACGGAGGGAAAATTAGGGTTTTCAGGGACCGTGATCTCATAGGCGGTGATGAAACTGCTTGGAGAATGCGAAAAACAGGAAATGAAGGTGCCGTTTTTCGTGTTCCGAAAGCGCGGACGAGTGCCCCGCTGTACGGGGTGTGTGTGCATCCGGCCAAGAAACCTAGTGTTGGTATGCATTCCGTGCACCAACTGCAACAGGCCACGCGCCTAAATAGCGGCTGTCTTCAACACCCAACCTACTCTCACGCGATTATGTCAATGCGCTTGTAATCCCATTTCAGATCAATGAAACACCTTTAATAGTTTATAAGCGTTGCGCTATGTGATGAACAGAACAGGAGACAGTAATGTAGAACAGGCAAGTGATAGAAGGAGAACGCTGCAAGAAACGAAGAAGAATTTTTTCCATGCGACAAGGCTCGTTCAGCTAGGAGGCCTTCCATTTACATTGCTCTTGGCTTTACTTAGCTGTAGTCTTGTTTACGTAGGATATTCTGCGAACAAAAGCTCCCCTTGCCTATTGAGCAAAAAGTTTGAATGGGCTCTAGGAAAGATTAGAGGTGCTGAAAAAAATTTTCACGCTTCGACTCTACTCTTAGCAGAACTTAGAATTTCATCCAAATTATCTCATCCAAATTATACTTGGAACCAGGTCATGTTGAGGGGAGCACAGCCTTCCGCCTCTGACGGAAGCCTAATTCCTTTCTATCCATGTTGTTGTTCCGCCATTGCTATTGAATGCTTTGCAGTCCCCGACATTTCACTTCGTAGAGTGACAGCCGGTAAATTTCTTGTGTTTGACGTATCACAAGACGAGACACGTAGAAAATTAGTTGAAGGAGCATTACAGAAGTTTCCGCGTTTACAGGTATTTACAAATCCTTTCACATCAACGAATTACATTTTACTTTGTAATGAATTTTTGCTTCAAATTGAGCTGGAGGATTCTAGGCCAAAAGTTTGCACTGTTCTGATTAAATCTTTGAAGAAGATAGTTGTATTCTTGGCACACTATGTTTTGGGTTTCTGATTTTTGCACCAAAATTTTTTTAGTTGTTGTTTCAGGTCTTAGTTTATAACGATAGCGACTGGATGAATTCATGGCCACTTCAATGGCCATGGGTGGCTGGTGGAGTTATCATTGGCAACTACACCGACCAGGCTGATGTGGGTGAAAAACAACGCTAAATACCAATCAGCTTTGCTATTAAGGGCAGGGGACCACCTCGTTTCTCACGTCGACGATTTCAGCAGATTCTTGACCTCCTGTTCATGCTGATTCCAACAATGTACAGCAGAAGTCACAGAAGTGACGAAAACCCTGTTTTTGGTAGGGTCAAAGTACCCGCTTCTTGGAGCAGGGGAGGATCCGCTCCAAAAAGCGGGTACTTGGTACTGGATGCCCGCCACGGCAGCAACGTCGGGTGACCACGTCTTGACCTGTCCGATCGATAAGATCCACGGCGATACACGTCTGTGCACGTAAATTCGCTCCAACAAAGTGGTACAACCCCAGTCACGGAAAACGGGTTCAGAGACCATTTTAAAACATTTCAAGTACATTGCCGGAATCAGCTTCTTTGAAGGCACAGGCCTACTTCATATCGTTTTCGAGTTATTAACATATTCCGAACCTCCTCGATGCGCTGATTCCAGCTATGTACTTGAAATGTCCCAAAATGGTCTCTAAACCCGTTTTCCGTGACGGGGTCTATACCAGTTTGCTGGAACAAATTTACGTGCAAAGACATGTATCACCGTTGATCTCATCGATCGGGCAGGACAAGACATGTTCACCCGACGTTGCTGCCGTGGCGGGCAGCCAGCACCAAGCACCCGCTTTTTGGAGCGGATCCACCCGTGATCCAAAAAGCGGGTACTTTGACCCTACCAAAAATAGGGTTTATATCACTTCTGTGACTTTTGCTGTAAATTATTGGAATTAGCGTGGCGAGGAGGTCAAGAATATGCTGATATCGTCTAAGTGAGAAACGAGGTGGTCCCCTGCCTTTAAGGCGGAACCTTTCAAATTCGATTTGAGTGAAGTTTGCAAAACAGTTACCATCTAGGTTTCCAGCGGACTGGTGTGGCTACTTCCTCTCTATATGAACCATGCAGAGCTAACCATGCTCAGTTTGATTTGCGATATTAATTTCGGCTCAGGTGACCTCATAAAGACTCCATTTATAGCGAATTCGAACCTTGCCAGAAATGTTTGTCGTCTCTATGAAATCCCTCCTATTTTAAACGCAAAGCTTTCAATACTGTGTTTATTTGGAAAAGAAGATCCATACAAAGTAGTTCCAAACCACTGGTTTCTTTAGCACAGTTCGAAACCACTGGTTTCTTTAGCACATCAGACATAATAATTTGCTTTTATCACGAGCTATATTTATGAGTATGTTTGTTAACACCAGATATGCACTTCACATGGGATCTCATTGCTTCGAGCTTTATTGATGATGCTTTACGATACTCTGCCCCTCTAATGCTTTTTGTTATTATGGTTCAACTGACCTGCGGTTTCGTTGCTTTTACGGTCAAAGAGAATTCGTGTCGATTCAAACACCAGGTGCGCTTCCCCATTTCTGTAGTATTTCAAGATTCGTCGGCGATTGTAACAACAATCTAGGCTTTCCTACTCACCTATCTCCACCGTTATTTTTTGTTGTTAAGGAAATATTGGCAGGAACGTCACCATGTACATTTTGGTTGGCAACTTTCTTGTTCGATATGTCCGTAGCTGTAACTGTTATAGTTGGTATGACACTTATACTCATTTCCCATGGTTTTCACATGAGCGTGATATTGGTGTAGGTTCTTTTCCACTCACAATAATTAAAAATTTGTTTTCTTGATACTCGTGAAGGGCTAGCTGGACGACCTAAATGGAATTAGTATGGTTCAAAGCCTGACTTGTTCTAAATTCATACATTTGAGACATCACAGAACTGTCATAGAACTTAGCACTAAAGGCGCACACTAGGTATTTGAGTCGACGGTATTTTTCTCTCTCGAGTAGTCGACAATTCAAATAACTCAGCTTCTGAATTTGTTCGAATAGTCGATATCTGAATCACTCGATTCTTGAGCTTTTTCGAGTAGTCGATTTTGAATATTCGTATCGACATTTTGTCGAGTAAAAAGTGATTACCATTAAAATGCCTACAGAGGTGATATTATCTGTTCTGTTTCAATTTCTATCAAAAAGATCATCACAGGTGCGAAAATCATCCATAAAATACTTCAGCAGCAAAAAAAAAACATGCACTGGAAATAGAAACGAAGCTGGAGGATGAAAAGTAATTTAAATCCGGAGATAGATATAACAGTGGCGGACGCAGAATGTTGGCGGGGGAGGGGGGTTGTGTGAGAAATTGGGCTCTCCGTCGTACTGGGTATCCGGATCGGAAATAAAAATTGTAATGATTGATAATTAATTTAAGTTATTCAAAGAATGAATACAAAGATTTTTTTAAATTTTGTACAGGGTGGTCGAAAAATGCGGAGACAATTCACCTTATCCTCGTTGGGAGGATTGACAGCTATTCAAAAACAAAATTGTCTGGGTCCGCACCGACAGAGACCCCACTTTTTTCTACCTAATCAGACATTCACTGGATTGGAGCGGCATGTCATCTGCTCTCGAATCTCAAAAATGGGCGGTCTTCGGGTGCCGTTTCACTTCCTGTGTGACTTCTGCTGCGCTGCCATTACTGCTATCCACTTGCTATTCGATTGCTATTCTATTGCTGATCGAGAGCAAGAAAGACAACCGAACAGCAAGTGAATGACAACTCTAGGGCAAGTAAGACGTCACCCAAAGACCCTCCATTGTTGAAGCTGGAGCGCAGAGGACATGCCGTTCCAATCCAGCAATTGTCTCAGTACTTTTTCCCCCTACTACCTCCAGCGTTCGCCACTGGTATGCATGTATTGCATTAATATCTATGGGCATCTAGAATATGAGAAACGATTATATTTGAAGTGAATTGTGAGCAGCCGCTCCTTCTGCTCACAAATCACCTCTGCCTTTTATCACTCGCGCGTTTGAAACGCAGCCCGAAACCATCTCCACCAGCATGAAACTTGTGCGACAGACGCAATAATGGGCATAAATGCCGCCCCAATCCCGCCGTTAACTGCGCACATTGTTGCATTTGCACTGCCGCAATCCTGCAATTGGTATTCTAGGAACAGCGCAGATAATCCTCTATCGCGAAAATTGGGTATAGAAATGCTAGTTTAATTAGTCCTCCCTCCTCCCCCATCGTGCACTAGCCTTCGGCAGACGGGGCGCTTGCAGCGAAGCCGATTTTTGTAGCCGCGTTGCATCTGCACGCGATCGCATTCCACGCATATTGCCTGGCCCGTAGTCACACTTGGCCACGGTTGGCCGAGCAAGTCTCGTAGGAACCGTTTAGTTTCCGCCCCCGCAAAGTTAGGACTGAGCATTCGAGCTCGTCTTTCTGCTTATATACACCTCGCAGGGCGGAGCGCCACGTGACAAGAAAGATAGCGGGGGCAAGAATATTTGCATATTCCCCGCCCCTTGCGCGGACACATCAACTTCTCTCCCTAAACTCGCACACTCTGCATTTTATGTTGGTTTACTCGCAGTCAGCTCCTACATATAAGCCAGCATTGACTAAAAGTGGGAGGGTTCGCCTGTGGTTCAAACGCGCGAACATCTGAAAACTCTGATCTAAGCCTGGACCTCCAGGCTGATGATGATTTTATACTGCACGGCAATTTTCCCTCTTATTTACACTTTATCTGTTCTTATGAAGAGTCCAAGCTATGCGGAGTCTTTATGTATGCTCTACCAATTCGCTGTCGGATTTGGTCCTTTCTTCGCCGTTCTACGTGGAATCGATGTGAGTCCTTTTATGTTGTTCTAATTCTAGTGTACATATTTTTAAGAGTTTCAGGTCGAAGGGCTCATGTATTTGTTTCCGAGTTTCGCATTTGTATTGGGAGCCTCTAGTGAAATGGATTTACGACTGCCTGTTTCTAACGAGTGTTAGTAGTTTGGTGTTGACACGCCCGACGCCTCCAGAACGCGCGTGAAGCTCGTAATGTCCCTGGGTGCTCCATTAAACCTATAGATACAACCGTTGTGTTACACTGCTCAATATGTTCTAACTTCCAATAGTCACAATGCGACCACTTTTCTGGGCTACCGTTGTTGTGGTTCTTAACATGAGCATCTTCAGCTGAATGGTCTTATTTCGGAGTGTTCTTAGCTCATTGTGTTGTTACCTTTTTGCTACTATATTTTTTGGAGAGTGAATACATTGTGTTACTACTGGAAAGGATTTACACAAGAGAATACATAAGTGTATGCCTGATTTTTCTATTTTTCTCACGTAAACCTAAGAGCGCTCGAAAGATTTAAGGAAAGTGAAATTCCTGATGGAGAAGATGTCATCCAGGAAAAGGAATATATCGCAAGTAAGCCGACTGATCTTGTACTGAGTGTTGAGGTACATCGTTAGAGTCTAACAGAAATTCAATTTGTTTTTTTTTTTTTTGAAAAAAAAAATTCTTGGCATTAAGGATCTCACGAAATTCTATGGAAACTCATGTGCTCTCAAGGGTACAACATATGGCGTTCGTCATGAAGAATGCTTCGGTTTAGTTGGAGCTAGTGGTGCCGGCAAAACCACCACATTTGAGATAATAACGGGACTTCGTTTCGCCAGTTACGGGACCGTTACGTTAAAAAATTGTCTAGCCAGTCGTAATATGGTACGTCTTTCAAAATACTCTTGCTAGCAGAAAAACATGGGGCTTAGTTCTTCAACAAAGAGCGCTCATAGTGGTTGAGTTTCTCTTACAAGAAGGAACTGTTGTCAGTAATTGTAGATTTGCTTAGGAAATCGGATACTGCCCACAATTCGATGCTATGCTTCCACGCCTCTCTTGTTGGCAAAATATGGTTGTCATTGCTGGTTTGATCGGTAAGGTCACGATGAATTTCAGGAGAAATTTAGGGAAATCTGTAGTCAGCGGACGGTCTGAGCCTTTCATCATTGGCACTTGTTTTTTGCAGTCTGACTCTGAGGCTAATATGAAATTCACAAGCATGAGTTAATTTGATTTCATCCAATTTTGCTTACACACAACAGGAGTTTCAGAAAACGGTCTGGAACGGCTGTACGCTCCTCGAAAATATCTGTGCCTTCTTGTAGTTTAAATTCAATAACATCAAATTCTCTCCACGGCACGTGTGCGCGCTACTAGGCGGGACATTTTACATTTGCAAAGGAAGTAATATCTCAATTTTCCTCAGTGACCCGGCAAACCAATTATTCCTGGTTCGTAACAAAGAATTTATTTTACTTTTGTTGTGGAGCGCTGGAGATATGATTATAAATCTTGGTTACGAAACGAAGAGCTTTTGGATTGTGAGGCTTATGAGCAGACAAGATGAGAACACCGTTCATGTAAACAAGCAGAGTATTACCTAAGGGAAGCACAGCATCGCTCCAAACGTTTGTCGAGTGGTGTGTGCGTTGCAACGTAAGAAACGGGGCGGCACCTCCTTGACACTAACTTGGAGAACTATCGCATCGTTCGCTCTATTCCCAACGCTTCTCAGACGCATCCGACAATTAATTCAAGGCTGTCTGTGCATATATGTACAGTAGCATAGTAAGACTTAAAGTCCCACTGCGCTATCTTTTCTGCACATTGACACGCAAATCGAAGACTATGCGTGTTAGCCGTGAAATGGGTGCATTTGGTGGTGTTTTTTCGTAAATGATTCCCCGCCGGGCCGGGAGTTTTTTCTTTGAAATTGTAAAAGATTCTCTTTTCTCACTTTTACACAATTTCTTGACAGGCCCACTTTTTTATGTGAAGAGAAGAACCATAGAACGCAACTAATATAGCAAATTGTTCGCTGAGCCTGAGCCGAGATGTCGCGGCACAGTCAAAAAACCAGAGTGTTAACAAAACGGTGAATTTGCACTTGGAACCCAGTAGATCTGCTCGGAAGCAGTTTGCGCTTATGTCAAGCAGAGGAAAGAAAGAGCACTCGAATCCTTACCATATCCTCAAATTTCATCTGCATAGCTCAATCTTCAGTTGAGTTATAGTTTGAGATTCTGTCATCAACAGTGCCTCTAATTATATCATATTGGCCGCTATTGTATGTGACGTATCTATCACACCTTCAATAGTATAGAACTATCCAAAGTGTGATATACTAGATACATGGCTCACCAGATCAATTTGCTTTGCTACACATTGTGATCAGTCCCCAGGTATTCAGGGGTATCTCTGGGGCATTTGAAATGCTATAAGCCTTACAAAAGGTTTAGTATCTAAGTGAATATACTGGTCGCATCTTCACTTTTATTTTCATTACTTGAGAACTCAACCTCTCATATTGTATAAGCACTACAGTCTTGAGTCAATCTCTTGGCAAGCATTTCTACCACACTTCCGACTTACAAACTTTGCAGGCTATCGATATCCAGAGCGGAAGGCGTACGAAGTCTTGTACAATGTGGGTCTCCTGGAAAATCGCAACAAAACCTTCAGTCGCTGCAGGTCATTTGCTCTAGATTGCAGAACTTTTATACATTAGGTTGACGTCTGAGCCAGAGAACATTTTCGCTTGTCTCTAGCCAATCAATGTATTGCAGTGGAGGTCAAAAACGAAGACTAAGCATTGGTATTGCGATGCTAAGTTATTCTCAGCTACTGATATTAGATGAACCAACAGCAGGCATAGATCCAAAGGTGGTAATCATTTGGCTGCTTTTTTTGCTGAAGAATGGAGTGGCATGACTTGGGCAAAACTCGCACAAATGTATCCAAGTCATGGTCCAAGTCAACTTCCAGTCTCCTTACGTTTTTTACAGTGAAAAGGAGGGGCTGCCTCCATAGAGCGATCCATCATTTTTCTCCAAATCCGTCTTTTTTCTGCTCCAGTCACCTGAGGGAAGAACTGTGGTAGTAAAATGGTGAAATCTCTTGCAAAGATTCAATTCTTGTGGAATTCGAGCGTCATGGCCCGATTTGTGAGGATATCATTTTTAACGACGTCTTAGCCATTTTGTGAACCATTCTCTTCACATGCAAAAATATGCAAAGATCGAATTAATAGACAAAAAGTCTGTGCTCGTAAGTATCAAGAAGGCGGCCCCCATTGAACTTTAACATATACTCTAACTTGGTTTGATTGCTCATCCTAACGATGAGTCACGCTAGAAATTTTGTTGCCCAAAATTGTGGGAGTGCTAAATAAGTGACCGCCACTACATGGATGCCCAGTGTGTAGGCTCGGACACATTTATCACTTTTTTTCCTTGCTTAACAAACTGCGTTTGGACTGTAGCATTGACTCAAAGGTGTTCACTTAGCATAATTGTGCTCATATTACATATATAAATAATTATTTAATTATTTCTCTTTTTTTCGCAGGCACGCCGAGATATTTGGGAGTTACTTAACAAGGTGAGAATGGGTGGTCAGGCAATATTCCTATCATCTCATTCCATGGAAGAATGTGAGGCACTGTGCACACGGATTGCTATTTTATGTCGCGGAAGGCTTGTGTCCATCGGTCCCAGTCAATCCCTCAAATCAAGGTTTGTCACATTCACTGCACATGTGTTATAGTTGTTCTTTCTTCAAAACGCCTAGTACGTACGGCAGTGGAAGTTCTATGCATTAGATTGATTCATAAGTCCTGCCATTTAATGCCCATCATACTGTGACCTGTGAATATATAATCTCTTACTGTTAGAAGCAGCACTCACGCTGGAAAAGAAGCTTCGCCGCTTTTCTGCCAGTTTTAAGGTTGCCATCAAATGGAGCCCAGCTGTAAAAGGAATTACTCCAACTCTTTCAGTTGCTCTAGTAATCAAATTCGAACACATGTACAAAGGCGCCCAACATGCTCAACTCCGCCCCATTTTCTCTGATCGCGCGTGGCAGGCTGTGTTCATCGGCTGATATGGCATCGTTCAAGATTTTCAGTGGTTGGTCCCCCTTCTCAACCGACTCAGGCAAAGCCCAACCAGCGCGAGAAGGTGCAAATCTTTCGTGTCTCTGTTTGGATTGCAGTGTTTGACCAGTTGAACTGTGATGGCTACTAAGAGAACAGGAGAGAAGAACAACGGCGGTCTTTTGTGGGAGAAAGACCTGACCAGAATCTGAACTGGGGAAGAAGGTAATCTACAAGCAGGAGAATGACTCCATTTAGGGTTCTCGTGGCCGGCAATAACACTACATTTTGGCATCCAAGTGAAACATTGACAGAGTGGACGTTTTCATGGGTACACCCTTGTGAAGCATGCAATACGATGATGGAATCTGAATGGATCGGCCAGAATTCAGCACCAAGGTCATTTTCGTACCCTACGGAGCCGTATGCGTAGATGTACATGAGCCAGTAGTGGGGTATCTAATAAGGGAAGGATACGCGGTGGCCGCTGTCATTCGTGATGCGATGTGCACTACCATATGCAGTCTTAAAGTTGATCTCGAGGCCGTAGCTCAAATTTCTGCGGGGTTCTGTGCAATGGGTTACACCGCCAACCTCAGTGCTGCACAGACAGCCCCTGAAACAAAACATCATGTCTTCGAGCCTCGAATTGGTAAAATGGGCGGGGTGGGAGTGTCATGCAAATTGCTGTTCAGTTGCTATTCGGCCGATATACAAAAAGTGGATACCAGTCAAGTAGCGAATGAATTTCAACTGAACAGCAATTCAAATGACACCCCAGCTCCGCCCATTTTGGAAGTTTGAGCCTCAATGACATGGGATTCCAATTCGGGCAATGTCTGGGGTACAGTCCATTTAAAGGGCAACTTATACCAGATGCGACTATCAGGAACCACGCATCCATTTGCGAAAGATTTTCGATGAAGACCGGTCAACGCTGCATGAAATTCTCAATGAAAAGAAAGCGCGGCCATCGCGAGGCCGTAAACGCGTGCGACTGAGGTGCGACTGCGATGCGACTAGTTCCTATTCTTCATCATATAGACGCACGCGCGTCAGTCGCACGCATCCGGTATAAATTGCCCTTAACCGGTAGTCGGTATCTGTGGAAGGGTCATGAACTGAGACGAGATCATTTTCAATCAATATCAAGCATGCTTGATTGTGCACAACCGCACAGCCTACCAATGGCCCGTGAATGCACCAGTACCGACTCCTTTCTGAATGCACTATAGACATAGTTGTCCGCATGCTCAGTTCCTGCTGCATTCTGTCAAGATTGAGCTGATGTTCCAGGTTTATGAATGTCTAAGAAAATCCTCACCCACCACACACGGATTGTTCTAGGATAGGTGGCAAAGTTTGGGGAAACAAAAAAAGCTTTGACCTCGCGAGGTATGTATGTAACAGCTAGAGAAATGTGTTCGTTTGCGTAGTTCATATTAAGGATTATCTCATCAAAACATCTCACTACTCAGGCACTTTCACCGCACCGGGTTGGCCGAAGCACTTTACGCGGCCTTCTCGGTATGCGGCCTTGGTGGTCTTTTTCCGCGGAATGCCCGGCAATGAATGATCTTCATTCAGATCATGAGTCGGGACCTGCCCGGTGTCCGAGAAGAAAGGCCAGGCCTGATCGATATGTGCTATGCGGCAATCCGGTCAAAGTGCCTGAGCATATGCACAGTGAGTTGAGCGCAGTTTCCTTCAACACCATTGATATCACTTCCAAAACAAACAAGCTTCACTAATCAACACTTCATTTTGAGTACTGCTAGACGATGGGGAGTTCGTTTACCTCTCCTCCTACCAATAGAGTGGCTGTGGAGTCCAGGTGGGTTCAGCCATGACTCTGACGTCATGACAATGCCCTTGAGCGTCACTAGAGAAGTGAGCGAACGTCATTGGAGCCGCAGAGAATGGATAAACTATCGCATAGATCTTCTTCATGATTAATCTCACTGTCGTGGTTTGGTCTTTGCAGGCACGCCAATAGTCTTGTGTTACAAATAGCGATGGAATCGCTTGATGGCAGGGATGAGGTAAGAAGAAAGATAATATTGTTTTGTAAATTTGCTGTTTTGCCTATAACTAGATGTATTATTTGTGCGGATGCGATAACCAAATACGATGTAGTTCATTTATTTCATAAGATGAAACTTATGCAATGCAAGGAAATAGGAGAAAAAAAGGCTCATTTCTATAAAACACCAACTGACCAACTAATAAACAACGAACCATAAACTATAAAACAACAGTCACCAAACAGACATGTACGGCATCAAGGAATGAGGGTGTGTTCGAGAAGCTTTTTGAATGTGTTGTACCCAAGGGGAATTGGATGATTTTTGCGAATTTTGTTGAAAATGGGAACAGTCCTATTAACAAAGAAATAGCGCCTGCAATTAAGTCGAGCTCTCCTAGTTTGATATTTAATGGTTCCACCACGGATGTTTGATGCTCTCGAAGAGAAAAGATCCTGAGGTTCGAGTCCACATTTTCCATACAAAATCTTATGAAGTAAGATGAGGTCATTAAGCTTTCCACGGAATGACAAAGTAGATAAGCCAAGATTTAGGTTTCTCTCATCGTTTGAGGGAACGTGGTCACAGTGGAACCTGTGGGTGCGCTTCTGCTAGCATCGCCTTCTTTCTAACCCACAAAATTCAGACGTTTGTTTTGAGGCAGTCAGTGAAAAAAGCAAAGGATTATCTGAATTTATAGCAGACAAATAGAACCACGACGAACCTTCAAAGACGTGTGTGTTGACGTTTGACCTAGAGACCGTGACCTAGAGACATCAACAAGTTGTTTGTGTTGTTGTTTGACCTAAAGACATCAGCAGAATCTAGTCCAACTGGATGCAATGATCCCAATGGTGTATATGAAGCCTGAAAAAAAAACTGTCAAAAATTATGTCATGAAGGCCAGATTTAATATTTATGCGAACGAGTCTCCCTGCTGAAGAACTAGAAAGAGCAGATCAGAAATCCCTCATACATATAAAGGGGATTCCGACGTTTCCATGACAATCCCATGACATTCAGTTGATCGCATATATGCGGCTGATGCGAAAATCTTGAACGTAATCGCTGACAGTATCCCCAGCCAGGTTTAGTCCAAATGAACCGGCGATGTAAGAGATAACGATGATAGAAACGACAAGTATTTATTGACACGTTATATTTTCATGGATCGATACCAAGCAATGCTCATCGCCCGCACTTCTCGAAGATGGGCTCAAAATTACTCAGACAAACCCTCGCTGGTCGCGCGCACCTCATGGAAGGCTCCGCGTGAAGCGAGCCTTGCTTCGCTTCGCGCGGAGCAGAAGGAAAATACAGTTCCGATGACGCAGCTCGCTAAAGTCGCTCGATTCTGTTGGGGCAGAACTTCGCAAGGCGGGGAGCAGACGAGGGATGATTTTCGAAGAATGCAGACGACGAGAGACGATTGCTCGGCGCGCGCGACAACACACCTACTTCGCAAGAAAACCTACGAGGAATACGAAGCAGCATCAGGGGTACTCCGACAGTGGGTGCTGTCCGTAGAGTGGTGTCTTCTGGTCGAGATGCCATTATTGTTCACTCGCTAGCGTCTTTAGAACGGGAGGACTCGGCGAGCATCTTTGCAAAGGTGTTCATGCACCACTCGAACACTCAGGAGGTGGACCCCTGTCGGTCAGTGACCTAAGTTCCCTGCCGAGTCATCACCCCGTATTGATCGGTTGTGACGTCAAGCTCGGGTTCGCCGGGCGCTCGCACCGAGATCGCCGAGCGTGCGCCGATGTCGCTCGGCGCGCGCGACAATCTCGCTGACCGTGCGCTCCAATCTCGCTAGTCCCAAGGCCTTACCTGCGCGTTCAGCGAGGGTTTGACCAAGTAAAGACGGTGGCGATTGTCGGAACGATGACTATCGATCACCACGCTGCATTCGTTCCCATCATTTATCATCGCCTCACTTATTTGAATCTCCTCAGTCGCATTACCCATGCGGAGACAGCCGGCGGTCGCGGCGATTGCACCGATCGCCGGCGAAGTCTGTAGGTATTCTGAGGTAATACACTTGATAGAATTCTAGTGCTAGAGGTAATATAGTAGGTGCGTGTGTCAGTCGCGCATTAAAGGCTCGTCTACAGGGTGGGCCAAAACCATGGGTACCAGAAAAACTTGACTTCCTGAACGAAGAAGCTACACCATGGGGAAGGTCTATGAGAGAGAATGGTAGGTAATCCTACAGCAACAATTTTCTAAATCTGATCTCGAATGTTACTCTATCATTGTCGATATAGGGCCTTCAGACTTACTAGGCAGATGTTGTCTGCGGCGCGCAATTAATGATCACTATCATTGCCGAGTTTTTATAAGAAATTAACCCGAGGCCACCAAAGCCAGTATGTGGTTCCTAGCATGTAGTTGGTCTAGGAATCATCAAGATCTAGTAATCCGGTGAAAGGAGGCCAAAGCGTTTGGTAGGCCACCGACTAAAGTTGACGATTTAAAAAAGTTTTCCCCCGCACAATTCGCGGGTCTTCTTGTGGGTTCCAGGATCGGGTGGTATTTATTCTAATTTGAGAAGCGCGTCCGTCTCTAATTGTTTCCTCACAGTTGTCCTCATTGATGGCTCGATGATGTTCGTTTCCCGCGGGAGTTGAAACGGCTCATCGGCAGGCGTCGGCCACACCTAGTTTCTTAGTGATTTTGACGCAAATTTTTGAGGAACGGTATTTTTTGCAGGTGAAACTAATGCCTCCTGTTACGAGGGCTTTTACAAATTGTGCGACCTCGTGGATAATGTTCTTGCACATTTTTGAAGGGCTACAACTTTGGCGGGTCCAAACATTGTTGTGGTGCTAAGTGATAGTGACAGATGGGTCTATAATTGGACAATAGTTGAAACCGACAAAAGAAATGAAATAGAAATTAGAAGATTTGAACTGTAAGGAAATTTCAAGAAATCTTGAAATGACCTTGAAGCTTGCCAATACTTGAGCGACCCATTCTTGAAGGGGTGGGGGGGGGGGGGGG